>JAPFBL010000951.1:0-54869 GCA_026182355.1 Hermatobates lingyangjiaoensis | reverse complement strand
ATAATAGGCTACTTTTAATCAATGTATATTTTTTTATTTATATAAATTTTTACAATATAATAATAAAGTTATATTTTAATTTTAGTGTATTTGCCTGCTAAGCGAGCATATGAGTAATGTTGAGTGTGAGCCAATACAGTTTGTTTATGCAGTGAATTATTTGGAACTGCTTCTGTTGGAATAGTTTGCAGTGATGTGTCAGAGTGTCCTTCACTACATTAGAGGTTTAATAAAATATTAGTAGCCAGAGTCATAAAGTGTTTGAGTTATGGACTAAATATGCAAGAATGGTTGCAACACGGCCGCATACGTTTTTCATTGGATTACTACACTATCTGCTCTGTGTGTGTGTGTGTGTGTGTGTGTGTCTCAAGGGAAATGTAATTATCCATCACTGACGGCTATGCTGAAGATCGATTGGCTGAACTGAAACGTGAGAAAGAACAAACAGATTGCAAGGTCAGCCAATTGAAGAAAGTTTGCTGTCCTTCATACGTGAGACATTCCGAGTAGCGGTCACATCCGGACCCCACCCACCTTAATCAGCACCCCGGATTATCTTATTGTTACAGGTAAAGCTTGAAATCAGGCATTATACATAATGCCCGAAACTAGCCGGCAATGTATGAAAATGACAAAATGAGAAACAAACAAAGAATGAAACACATCAACGATTCGTTTCGAATATTTCTAATTTAAAACTAGCCTAAAAACTAGTTTAGGCTAAGACTATTAAGTGCCAAACTAAAGCTTGAAATCTAGCATTCTACAAAATGCCCGAAACTAGCCGGCAATGTATGAAAATGACAAATTGAGAAACAGACAAAAAATGAAACACATCAACGATTCGTTTCGAATATTTTTAATTTAAAACTAGCCTAAAAACTAGTTTAGGCTAAGACTATTAAGTGCCAAACTAAAGCTTAAAATCCGGCATTCTACATAATGCCTAAAAGTAGCCGGCAATGTATGAAAATTAGAAACAGACAAAGAATGAAACACATCAACGATTCGTTTCGAATATTTTTAATTTAAAACTAGCCTAAAAACTAGTTTAGGCTAAGACTATTACGTGCAAAACAAAATGCCAAAATATGAAATGTCTGCGTGAAAAATGTAATTTGAAGTGTTATTTAAGCCTGCATTGTTGCAACAAGTAGGTTAGTTCCTTATTTTTTTATATGAAATATTTGTTTCCATTTTATAAAATGTAATAAAATTATACATTATATATATTTTATATTACTATATATTACAATAATATATAGTTCAATGTAGAAAAAGAAACATAGAGAAATTAAAATCACACACTTACAGTCTCTAATTTTCGGTTTAAACCGTCTTCAGGAGAGATATGAGAGGGAAACTAAACGCACTGGTTCAAAGATGGTACCCCTCTCTTATCTCTCCTGAAGACGGTTCAAACCGAAAATCAGAGACTGTATGTGTGTGCTTTTAATTTCTCTGTGTTTCTTTTTCTACATTGAACTATATTTGTCCATTGGAAATACGATCCGAAATGGACAAATATAGTTCAATGTAGAAAGAAACGTGGAGAAATCAAAATCACACACTTATAGTCTCTAATTTTTGGTTTGAACCGTCTTCAGGAGAGATAAGAGAGGGAAACCAAATGCACTGGTTTGGAGACCGTCTCTGAACCAATGGGCTTGGTATCCCTCTCTTATCTCACCTGAAGACGGTTCAAACAGAAAATTAGAGAATGTAAGTGTGTGATTTTAATTTCCTTGTTTCTTTTTCTACGTTGAACTTTATTTGTCCATTTTGGAACGTATTTCCAATGAAAAAGTGTTACAATAATATATAATATAGTATGTTTCATTATATTACCTATAACATATCATTCTATAGACTGGCTACTGAAGATATCCGCAGTTATTGTTATATCAGGGATTACAAACAATCGTTTAGGAAAGAACTGTTGTAGATTTTCTAAAGTTACGCTTATAAATAATGTTTTACTGGCCTTTGATCAAAAGTGAAAAGATAATAATTTACATCTTTCCAAACTAACTTTCATTAAATACATTAATTTTGAGTGAAAATAGTTTTTCAATTTGTCTAACGAAAGTTATTCAACTCAAATAGATGATTTTTATAGGAAGAGAATTATTAATGGTACCTGGGTTTCTTCGAGCTATTAATAAATTGCTATTCAATATAAAGTGCCGTTTAAAAAGTAGTTGTAAAAGTAATAAAAAAAAGAAAAACGGATAAATTGAAATTGTGAAAAGTGAGAGTTTGAATGATTTGATAAGATATGTTTGTGTTGAAGAGGAAAAGGCGAGTGCGAGGCGATAGAAAGTGTTTAGAGGAATCAGCTACCACTTGCGTCACCCTGCCAGCTGACCAATATAACGAGTCTCAACGGATTCAACTCGAGCCAATAAATCGAAATACAATTAAAACCATATTTAAAGGCTTCAGTATTATATATAAACAAACAAATATTTAAAACTAACAGCCCACTATTAGGTAACCATTAGAATAACATTACCATATTTTATTATTACCATTTATGTTATTACCATATTTTCATTATTGATAAATAAAAAGTATCCACATATAAAAAAAAAGCTTTTTTTTTATTCTACACGTTTCGAACACTTCTGGTTCATCGTCAGGTAATCTTCCAAAATGTCGGAGTAGACGACCGATCACAGTCCAACCTTCAAACTCTGGTCCAGTTGAAGCCTAGTTGTAGACTCTAGTCCAGGGATGGTGAACCCGCGGTTCACCAACTGACCCACCACTCATATTTTAGTGACCCACGTCGTTCTATGTCGATGTTTGTGCAAAACTAAACAAATTTTTTTTTTGCTATGGCAAGTGCTTTTCGTTTACCTATTAACGAGCAGAGGCAACTAATGCGTAGAGTTGCCAATTTAGCATTTATTATGGTGAATTTAGCACATTACAATGAAATATAGCACCATGAAATGTATATATTTCTATTTAAAGTATATGTACTAGTGTTTTTTTGTTTTAGTTCTGCATCATAAAATTGTTTTTCTTATCTATAATAGATAGGTTAGCTGCGCATTTATTTGCTTTTTGCTTAGCATTTTCTCTATGAAAATATTTGGCAACACTGTTTGGGCGCTATTAGCCAGTTGTTTTTTGGCAGTCGTAAGTGGCGATGTGTACGAATTTGCTTCTCATTTTAAGTCAAGATTTTCCTGCCTGCATCTGTGCATACTTACGTGCCGTTGGTATTTTTAGAATTAAAATCCGTGCAAGTGCATTTCCTGTTTCATCTTAAAATATTTGTGAACCGTAAGCATGGCAGAAAAGAAAAGAAAATATCAGCCACAAGCTGGGAGAAGCGGAAGGCTATTTCACGATGAATGGATAAGCAAGTTTGGCGTCATCAAACACAACGACAAAGCTTTGTGCTGCCTTTGCCAAGAAATAATTACTGCTCGCTATTACAATACTTATTTCTTGCTATTACTTTCCTGCTACCTTCTTGTCGGCGGATTGTCTCCTCAACAGATCCGTGGGAGCGGACGAGGGCTTGCCCATTGACGTCCTCACATACTTCCCATCTGCACCCCTCGGCCGGGGGTTGGCAACCTTAGTAGGGCTTTGCATCTTATCCTCCGCTAAACTTGCCCTAGGAGATTTTCTCATCTGGTCCTCACTCCTGGAGGAGGTCGATTTCTGTTCGGCTTTTGGTGACTTCCCACTCATGCCGTCGGATACTCCTTGCACTCCTGATTAAAATGGCGTTTTCCCCGTGCCTGTAGCTCCACCTGGAGCCGAGATAAACGCGTTCAAAAGTAGGGTCAAAGTTCAATCCAGAAATTTTCTGGGTTAGGGGATTGCCCCAGAGGGCCGGAGATGATGGGAAACTATCAGGGGGGGTAATAAAATAAAATTGGATATGGGCCAGGTATGAAAAAATAAGGGGGGGAGGGGAAGAAAATTGGAAAAACGCAAAAAACCGCTGAAGACCCAGAAAGTGAGGGTTAAACACTTCTCACAATGCTCCAAAAGTAAAAAGCTCCAGATGACAACTCACTAAAAAGTGCTCAACGCTCTATTGCGCTCTCTCTCGACTAAATTGAGAAAAAATTTCCCGCAGGGGATGCTCTCAGGATCACCGAAGGACCAGGATATCGCCGTACCCTGACGGCGATATCGATATCGCGCGCGACGACTGACGGCACGATACTCAAATGAGAGGTATTGAAAAGACCAAGAGATGGCGTAGGAATCACCGTGTAATTTCATGAAAAGACCAAGAGATGGCGTTAGAATCGCCGTGTAATTACATGAAAAGCCCAAGAGATGGCGTTAGAATCACCGTGTAGTTTCATGAAAAGACCAACAGATGGCGTTAGAATCGCCGTGTAATTTCATGAAAAGACCAAGAGATGGCGTTAGAATCGCCATGTAATTTCATGAAAAGACCAAGAGATGGCGTTAGAATCGCCCTGTAGTTTCAAGAAAGGACCAAGAGATGGCGTTAGAATCGCCGTGTTGTTTCATGAAAAGACCAAGAGATGGCGTTAGAATCGCCGTGTTGTTTTCATGAAAAGACCAAGAGATGGCGTTAGAATCGCCGTGTAATTTCATGAAAAGACCAATAGATGGCGTTAGAATCGCCGTGTAGTTTCATGAAAAGACCAACAGATGGCGTTAGAATCGCCGTGTAATTTCATGAAAAGACCAAGAGATGGTGTTAGAATCGCCATGTAATTTCATGAAAAGACCAAGAGATGGCGTTAGAATCGCCGTGTTGTTTCATGAAAAGACCAACAGATGGCGTTAGAATCGCCGTGTAATTTCATGAAAAGACCAAGAGATGGCGTTAGAATCGCCGTGTAGTTTCATAAAAAGACCAAGAGATGGCGTTAGAATCGCCGTGTAATTTCATGAAAATACACGGTAAAAACAAGATAGTCCACTGCTATCCTGATATTATTACTTTGACCACGTCCTTTTTAAACCTTGTTAGGGACTCATTCCACCATGGCACCCTCCTCTGCCTCGCGCGTCTGTATCCGTTGACCTTCACCGCTGTATTGTACATAACCTCCGTAATCATCTGGATCATGAAGTCCAAATCTTGTGTAGTCAAAGCCTCGATACGCAAGTACTCCTCGATGCAGCTGTACTGTGCTTCTAACTCTTTGCAAAAGCCATGCCAGTCTACCCCTCTCACCCTTAATGTTTGCACAGTCTGCACTGGCCTGGCGAGCGAGAGAGTGAGGACTATAGGGTTATGGTCCCCTAGGGGCAGATCATCTACCAACCTCCAGCTTGTAACTTTTTCGAACATTCCGCTCGTCACCGCGGTAACATCGATCCAAGAGCTAGCGTTAGGGCCCACGAATGTGGGACTGGACCCTGGGTCGTTGACGACAGCCAACCCATATCTCCGGATTTGTCGAGGACTTCATTTCCGTCATTAGTAGCTCTGTCGGGGCCCCAAGCCATGTGCCGAACATTAAAATCTCCCATAAGCACTATCTCTTTGTCCCTAAAATGGGTCAGGGCATGTTCCAATATAGGCAGGGTGTTGCTTATCGACTCTCCGTACTGTCTGTAATACGACATCAATGCGAAGTCATAGCCAGGTCCTTTGACTACGCATGATGTTACGTATTTACCAGAGGCGCGGCCAACCTCACAGACATCAATACCCTCACACATAAACTTGATGGCCGTTAACGGTCTATCATTTGTTCCGCAGATCAGCTTGCCTCGCAGTCCTGTCCCCTTGGCGCTACCATAGTTCCAAGGCTCCTGTAGAACTATGGCGGAGGCGTTAGTACTGATCCAAAGGCCGCGATTTGTTCAGTCACGGACCGCGACTTGCAAACATTCTGCTGTATTATGGTAAACTTATCCATGCAGTTTCATTTTCATGGTCCGCACTTCACGTTTCCTTACGGGACAGGACTTGGCATATGCCCCGTGGTCCACACAAGGCAAGCGCAGCAAAATACAAGACAAGGCAATAGTAAAAAATCTATTGAAATGGTCTCCACATATAAAAATTTAATCATTTCATTAGCTTTTTACCCTACAGTGAGTAAATACGACATAACAACCGTATGCACTATGTTAGAAATACTTGTCTATAAAAATCATTAACATTTCGCACTTTGTTGTTCTTTTTCTTCTTTTTTGTGCCATTGCTTATTGTTTTTTTTTATTTTCTGTCCTTTAATATTATTTATAGTTATTTTCCCAGTTATTTGAACTGTTTTGTTTTATTTGTTGAACCGATCCCCTAGTAGGTTAAAAACGTCAGCTCTTTTACGGTCTTGTTCTTTGATCTGTGGATTCTACAAAGGGAGTCATAAATTTTGCTTAACTCCCTATTTAGAATAGGGATCTTTAACGAGAACCTGACATCGGACAGAATCGAGACTAAATGTTTAACGTCCTCTCTGAGGGACGACGTACTCAGATTTATTCACCTCTCAAGCGAATAAATCGAAAGCCAGAGTGGGTATCGAACCTTGGACCTACAATTCAGAGGCGAGTACGACAACCACTGAGCTGTGATTATTTATAAATAATCTTTAAAATTATTTTTAGCCTTCATAATATTAAAAGCAGTAATGATTTACATCTGCCCATAAAAATCATTAACATTGCACATTTTGGTATTCTTTTTCGTTTTTTATCATGGTCCTTATTTTTTATTTGTTTTCTAGTATTATATTTGTTGTGAAGGTATTGTTTTCCGAGTTTTTGGGGCAGAATCATACGATGGTCCAAACAAGTAATAAGCACAAAGCGTTATTAATTTCATCATTAAAGCCATAAAATAGGGAACAAACTCGTGAAATTAGTTTGTTTTTTGTTCTGATATCATTTAAGCTCTCAAAATAACAAAAAAAATAAAATTGAAAAAAAGCCATATAATAATATAATTGTTTAATAAAAAATTATATTTAACTCCTTTTATGCATAGATTGGTAATACATTTTATTGTGATATATATTTTATCGTGAAAAACAGGGATCAGTTATATTACTCAAGTAAAGAAATATATTTCAGTCGTCTCAAAATACAATAAAATATATGATATTTGAGATATATCGTATATCATATTTTGCAAATACTAGTATCCTATATTATTAATATATAAGATATATGAGAAATGAGATATGACTACTTTCTTACTTGAGAGTAAAGAAAGTAGCCTTATTAAAATACCATAAGATATATGATGAATGACGTATATCTTATAACTGATATATCTTATGTTACTAACATATAAGATATATGAGAATAAGATATTGCTACTTTCTTTACTCTCACTCTCACTTACTTTACTCTTTTTACTTACTTAGTAAAGAAAGAAACCTTATAAAAACCATAAGATACATGATGAATGAGGTATATCGTACATCTCATATATCTTATATTATTAACATATAAGGTATATAATATATGTTAATAATATAAGATATATGAGATGTACGATATACCTCATTCATCATAAAAAAAAAGAAAATGTCAGAGTAAAGAAAGTGTCACCTTAAAATACCATAAGATATATAATGAATGAAGTATATCATATATCTAATATATGTATCATATATCTAATATATTATTAACATATAAGATATATGAGATATAAGGTATGACTACTTCCTTTACTCGAGAGTAAAGAATGTAACCTTATTAAAAAACCATAAGATATATGATGAATGACGTTTATCGTATATCTCATTTATCTTATATTATTAACATATAAGATATATGAGATATAAGGTATGACTACTTCCTTCACTCGAGAGTAAAGAATGTAGCCTTATTAAAAAACCATAAGATATATGATGAATGACGTTTATCGTATATCGTATCGTATATCTCATTTATCTTATATTATTAACTTATAAGATATATGAGATATAAGATATGACTACTTTCTTTACTTTCGAGTAAAGAAAGTAGTCATCTTAAAACACAATACAGTTTGTAGTAGTTGTTTCAATTTCTGTTAAAATAATAGTAAAACTCAGGTTTTTCTCAGTCATGCGTTCAAATCTTTCCTCTAGTAACCTTTGCTTTAGTAGAAAAAAAAAGAACAAAAAGAAACAATTGCTATGAAATTGTCCCAGGAGCAATCTTTATTACTTGGTTAATCGAAACAGACAAAAGATTGAGTCGATGAAGGCTTCAAAGGCAATTCAGAAAGAAGGTAGCAGTTATTCCTTCCACCTTCGTAGTAGTTGTTGAAAAGCTATTACGAAACAAGTAGTAATGCCTAGCTTCCAAATAATGGAAACCCTAGACGTAATAACATTATACCTTCATACCTGACCTAGTTTTGTTTTTTTTTTTCAATTTGAAAACTTACAGCATATAACAGTATTGTACAAGAATTAATAAAGTCCCGAATGTAATAGGTTTATTTGTGATATAGCGACTTCATAGTGGAGAAGATGTAATAAGGAAGAGTAGAAGGGGATTGGAAGAAATCGTGTTTCCATCTCATTGGATTGAGCCATGGTATAAATTACAGTAACTTTAGAATTGCTTTCTTAAAAAACTCATAGATCACATCCTATAGTGATCAGAAGCAATTGCAATGTTAGTAAGTCGTAAAAATTTATAGAATATTACATTAGTTTTTTGATTAAATCTTGTTTATCAAGATCGTATAAAACTTTTATTAACTATATTTGATTGTACACAAAAATATCAAAAAAAATAAATAAATAAATTATGAAACCCCTTTCAGATTAAAAAAAATATAAAATTTTATAAAAAAAAATCTATTTTATCTATTTCATGAAAATTTGTTAAAATGAATTTTAACAACTAAAATAGCTTGTTTCACTAAAGGTTTAAACGTACAGTGGCAGCTTGGTTCTATGCCAGTTTTTCAACAAGGGAGGGGTCCCTCAATTTCAAATTCATACAAAAAGTAAATAAAAAAACAATTTATTTAAATATGTATAATTATTTTTTTTATTTCATTTATAACAAATATGTATAATACTCTGAGCATGTGTGTTATTTCATTTTATTAAATGCAATTTTTTTGCATAAAACTATTTGAGAAATTATTTCGAAGTGGTCCCTCAAGTCAGTGGAATATTTCCAAGGGGTTTTGCTAAAGCAAAAAGGTTGGAAAACACTTTTCTAGAGCATAATTTATTTCAGAATTTTGTTCGACAACCGATTCAGTCGTATTGCAAAACTATTTTTTGCATAAGAAATACATAATATAAAATAGGATAATCTCTTCGGTCAGATCGTATACAAAAGGTGTTTTTTTTAATATGCATGTTTCATCTATATATAAATATGTAGAACATAATATAAAAAGATTTCACATAAACACGTGGAATAGCACTCAATGATCAAATCACAATATGAAATGAGAAAACAAGACTAAGATCTTTCAATTGTAACAATCGGTCTTCGTCACAGATAAAACCAAATGGGTTTTTGACTCTGACGAATACCACTTGTTACGGTTGAAAGATCTTATTCTTGTTTTCCGATTTCATTCTGTGGTTTGATCATCGTAGAACATAATATATATATATATACATTAATTGTGCAATCTGTTATAGTGTGGTATTTAATCATATTGGGGAGAGTATTAAGTCTCCACACACAAAAAAAATTGTGTCGAGACATAATACTTTCCCCAATAATATATATGTGTTTGCATATGTAGTAATATTATATAAAATATGTATATAAACCACTAAAAGTTCATTATTAAATCTAAAGTAAAATAGTAAGATTTGGACGACTGCTCGAAATCAAAAATTTTGTTCGACTTCTGAGGGGTATAATTTTCTTGAATTTCTGTTCAAACTCAGATTTTCGTCGAGTTCAAAAGTGCCATTGTACTTCATTATTCATTATCATACAGGCGAAAATTTGTTTCACTATTATAATGATAAAAACGAATTGATAATATTTAAATAAACTTCAATTGTCAATTTTTTTTATGACTGAAGCTAGCACATGTTGTTGTGAATGTCGTTTCAATGACCCATATATATTTATGTGTATGGTATTGATCTTTGTAATTAGCAGTTTTAGACCAAAGGCCTGGTACTGCTAAATCATTGTGCTACCATAAGTGGAAAGGTTAGTAACTCAGTAAATTTTAGATTAATTTGCCTTGTGAAAGAGCTGTTTTTTTCACGGACGTATGGTCTTAGAGGTGAAGAGTTCGTCCGTGATATTCAATTCAGACGCTGCTTGACGTGGTCACGAGGAGGGGCAAGATTCTAATGGGGTGTTCAAAGGTCGAATGAGGTTATGTTGATTACTCTTATCAAGAGATTGGGCAAGAATATTGGGATGAGTAGGTAGTGTTTTCTCTTACACTGATTCTAAGTCTTGCATGCACATCGCTTTTCATATTACGTGCGCGTATGTATAGGGATAAGTTCTGTGAAAGTAGAGCCAATTTGAATCAGTTCATAGTAATAACAAAATAGAAAATCTGAAGTGGCATACACTCAACTTTGCTATAGGTAAACATAAAATCAAAACTAGTTGAGAACCAATTCAGTTTTTGCCTTAATATCAAACACATAGAAAATCAATCAATTTAAATAATTCAGTCTCCAAACCGACGCTTTCCAAGTGCACTGATATCCCTATCTTTTTCTTCCTAACGACGGTTCAACCAAAAATTAGAGGCTCTAAGTGTGTTTTTTTATTTACTGGATACTAATAGTTTACTTTGAAACGTTTGTTTCCTTTGCGGATCGTTTTCTTGATGATAATATATATTTATATAAATACTTTAACAAATAGGAAAGAACACAGAAAGTCACTACAGAACTCACTTTGATATTTCGACATCCATCGTCATCGGGAAGAAGTTCGAAATACTTCCCCCCCCCAGCGAAAGAAAGGCAAAATAGAAATCCCTCCAATATTTATTTATAAAACAGAAAAAAAAATAACGGTAGAGTTTAAGAACAGGAGGAGAGCGAGCCCCAAGGAGGCATATGAATGCCTCTTCAGAAGCTCTAAGGGTGACATGGGAATTAGACTCGGGGATTTGTTTGAGGATTTGTACCCTGAAACAATCATTGAAACAGAGGTCATGGGAATTAGATTATAAATAGATAAATAGATTATATTACATAGTATTATTATATTATAATATAATAAACAATATTATTATATTATATTATATATATAGATTATATATCTCAGCTCAAAAACGAAGAAAAGCAACACACAGAGAAAGAGACACACTTAGAAACTCAAATTTTTGGATGATCCGTCTTGTTTTCTGCCGTTGTATTTTCGGCGTGCTTGGTCGCCCTTTCTATTTTCTCCTGAAGACGGATCATCCGAAAATTTGAGTTTGTAAGTGTGTCTCTTTCTCTGTTTGTTGCTTTTCTTCGTTTTTAGCTGATTTTCGTCCAGTTTGGATCGTTCTTTTCGAATTTTGAGTGATATATAATAATATATATATATATATATATATATATATATATATATATATATAGTTCAATATAGACAAAGAAACAAAGAGAAATCAAAAAAACATACTTGCAGTCTCTAATTTTCGGTTTGAACCGTCTTCAGGAGAGATAAGAGAGGGAAACCAAGAGCACTGGTTCAGAGACGGTTGGAGACCCAATATATATATATATAGTTCAATATAAACAAAGAAACACTGTTAAACAAAGAAAAGCATGCGTCAACACTGTTGGTCTCCAACCGTCTCTGAACCAGTGCGCTTGGTTTCCCTCTCTTATCTCTCCTGAAGACGGTTCAAACCAAAAATTAGAGACTGTAAGTGTGTTCTTTTGATTTCTCTATGTTTCTTTGTTTATATTGAACTATATTTGTCCGTTTTGGATCGTATTTCCAACGAAAAAAAGTGTATATATATATATAGACTAAATTCACAGAAAGAAAATACAAAAATACAGAGATCTTGAAAAAATCACTACTATATTTCGACTGCGTCATGATTAGGTAGAAAGAAAGTGAGGAACAGATCCCTCCTCTTCTTCGCTTTGACATTCTCTTGTCTTCAGACTCACCTTGGTGGTATGCTTCGCTATTAGATGTCACTTGATTACTTTCTCTTTTAGTATTTAATACCATGACGTCATTGACGTCATACATGATAAACACGTTTAAATACAGTTTAAAGTAAAGATAGAATCTAAGTCAGTGTTTCTCAAAGAGGGCGGTACCGCCCCCCGCCCCCTGGCGGCGGTAATTCAAAAAGGAGCGGGGATTCTATTGAAATTCTTCATGCAATATAATTTCTAAATTTAAGTGAAAACATGACATGTAAACTTCTAGGAAACAGTTTCTTAAAACTATTTGTTTTGATAATTCATTTTTATGTTAAAAGTATATTCTCACCTCAGTTTCTTTTATTGTGTATTAATTCTTTTGCATAAATATGCTATGAAACAATATATCTTTTGGATTCTACATAAATATTCGATTAGTAATTATTTTAATTTAATTATTAAAATGTTACTCATTTGGTTATTTAGTCTAGGAATCTGATTATTATTCAAGGGTGTTGAGTTATAGGTTTATGGACCCAAGGGGGCGGTCACTCGAAAAAGTTTGGGAAACACTAAATCTAAATGAACAAATAAACCTTATAGTGGATATTTGTTTTAAAACCAGCGTGTTTCAATTTAAAAACATAATGAAATATTTCACAGCCAATACCCTATATCATATAGCATTGATTTAAAAACATATATAAAGCGCTAGACATTTGTTTTAAAGCTAGTTTAATTATCTTTGCGGTATATGATTTTATCCTGAATAATAAATGAACTGAGAATGTCAGTGGAACACTAAGGTTTTTCAGGAGGTCCACTGTTGTTTTCTTAAGAGTTTGGCATTTAACATACAGTTCAGTGGAGGTAATTTAATTCTAACCAAGGACCCATAATGCCTATACAGAAGTGAAGTACTGTTCAATATCAATACATTTAATTAATCTTATAGTTCAATTTCATATCAGTTTTATCTGATACACATTACTACACGTTAATTCCTCACCTAAATATACCATCTCATTATTTTAACGTGTTCAATATAAAGAACACGTTACAAACTTTAAAATATATATATATATATATTTGTTTAATTAAAAACTTCTCAACCCTATCTGTTACGCAATATATTCATCCATTTTCGCTACATGTTTAACAGTTTTAAGTTCTATAATTTTTTTTTCCAAATTTTGAGACTTACTAAAAAAAAACTTTTAAACAAAAACTAAAACGTTAGTTCTATGAAAATTTTGACTCGAGCCTGGAATACTAACAGAATCATATTAAAACATTTTATTATTACTCTCTTACACTCACTCTCTCTTTTTCACTTATTCTTCTTTCCCTTGCTATATATATATATATATATATATATATATATATATATATATATATATATATATATATATATTATATATGTGTGTGTGTGAGATTCAATTTTCTGCCCACTTTTGTCTTAATTAGTTTTCTGGATTTCTTTTCCAAATCTCAAAGTCTTACTTTAATTTCTTTAGGAACTAGGTGTAATAACTCACCATATGTTTTGTTGTCCATTTTTTTATTTTTACCGACGTTTCGGTCTTCTTCGACCATCTACTGGGTGATTTTTGAACACATACTATTTTAAACTATTTAACATTTTTTAACAAAAACTAAATTTAACGCTCGACTAACAAAATATAAATGTAAACAATTAAACTGGCAGGTTGCAATTCCTGTTATACGAGTACACACACAGGACAACAAAACATATGGTGAGTTATTACACCTAGTTCCTAAAGAAATGAAAGTGAGACTTAGAGATTTGGAAAAGAAATCCAGAAAACTAATTAAGACAAAAGTGGGCAGAAAATTTAATCTCACATGTATAAATGTAGTACAGTTCCCCAAATATATATATATATAACTTTAAATTACACAAAGCACGACACAGAAAAGAGACTAAAAAGAACACTTACAGAATTCAATATTTCGAACTGTTGTTCGTCATCAGGAGAGTAGACTAGAAGAGAGGACGAAGTGAGAGAGATCTCCCCACGTCGAAGAACGGAGCGCGAAATTATATATATAATATATATATATATATATATATATATATATATAATAAAATAAATTCAAAACGAAGGAAACATACAGAAAGACACAGACATAACTCACATCGATATTTTGACCATCGTCATCATCAGGAGGTGTGAAGAGCGAAGAGTCCCGCAGAAAGGTAGGGCGGTGAGTCACATCACCGCCCTGCCTTCCTGTGGCAAAAAAAAAGAGTTTTTTTCTCAGAAGTCCGATTCTAAATCCTAAAGCAGTAGTGGGTTCTTAAAATCTTATAAAAGCGTTAAACTATTTACTGTATTTGGACATGAAAAGAACAATAACAGGTAAATAAAATGCTATCATAATCCTAAGAATAAGAGTTTAAAGAAAAACTCTATTGATCTCTTTGTCCTTCCATAGCTCTATTTTATTTTATTTATTTATTTTTTTTTTTTGTCAAACCTTAAGCCAGAGGTTTTCAATCTCGGTGGGGGGGGGGGGGGGAATTAACCCCCTCGTGTGAATTTTGGGCTTCCGAGGGGTGAATTGTGACTACACTAAGATTACAGAGTGAGAAAAGCTATTATAGGTTTTCCATAATAATTATTAATTATTATTATTATGTTATTAAATATGACTTTTTAATTATTAATTTAAAAAAATGATTGAATTAATATTTTCTGTATCCATCAATATTTGTAATTAGTTTTTAATTAGTAAAATTTATTTATAAACAAAATCAATGTAAAGTTGTAAAAGTTGCATTGATTTTGTGTAGTTATTTTGTGTTACATTGATTTCTTATGGGTAGTGTATTTACTACATAGGAAAGAAGAGAGGGTGGGGAGAATGACTTGTAAGAAATGGCGAGAGGGGTGAGTGGGACTAGGAAGGTTGGCTTAAGTATTTAAAATAACATCTAATGGAATCTTTATTCATGAGTATACAGCAAAACTTGTATACTTTACAAGAATGTAACTTTTCCAATGAAACAACAACATTAGAAATTTCTTAAGGTATTCTGATGTTTTAACTTGTAAATGTTTCTTAAAACCTGAACAGTAAGTTTACTTTTCAAGTCAGGAAGTAAAAAGATTTTTTCTTTTACTTTCTCTTAGCTACGATTTCAAGTTCCAGCCTGTTGGTTACTAGATTTATAGTGTAAGGTTTTTACTGATGATTCTGTCATTGTTCAAGGCCAGCTTTCAATATAGAATGAATAAGTTGATTTTAGTTGTGGCGTAATTTTGAAACGAATATGAGGGTCAGGTTTGCTCAGTCGTTAACGTACTCGCCTCTGGGCTAGTAGTACGGGGTTCAATCCCCACCTGGTATAATCCGTAACCAATCCCGTCCTTATGAAACAAATACTTCCGTCAACATATCAAACCATCGCATATGCTTTTAACTTAGCATGCAAATTAAGACCTTCATAGGGCCAGCTTAGCTCAGTGGTTAACGTACTCGTACTCGCCTCTGGGCTAGTAGTACAGGGTTCAATCCCCACCTGGTATAATCCGTAACCAATCCCGTCCTTATGAAACCAATACTTCCGTCAACATATCAAACCATCGCAAATGCTTTTAACTTAGCATGCAAATTAAGACCTTCATAGGGCCAGGTTAGCTCAGTGGTTAACGTACTCGCCTCTGGGCTAGTAGTACGGGGTTCAATCCCCACCTGGTATAATCCGTAACCAATCCCGTCCTTATGAAACAAATACTTCCGTCAACATATCAAACCATCGCATATGCTTTTAACTTAGCATGCAAATTAAGACCTTCACAGGGCCAGGTTAGCTCAGTCGTTAAAGTACTCGCCTATGAGCTGATAGTACGGGGTTGAATCCCCACCTGGTATAATCCGTAACCAATCCCGTCCTTATGAAACAAATACTTCCGTCAACATATCAAACCATCGCATATGCTTTTAACTTAGCATGCAAATTAAGACATTCATAGGGCCAGGTTAGCTCAGTGGTTAACGTACTCGTACTCGCCTCTGGGCTAGTAGTACGGGGTTGAATCCCACCTGGTATAATCCGTAACCAATCCCGTCCTTATGAAACAAATACTTCCGTCAACATATCAAACCATCGCATATGCTTTTAACTTAGCATGCAAATTAAGACATTCATAGGGCCAGGTTAGCTCAGTGGTTAACGTACTCGTACTCGCCTCTGGGCTAGTAGTACGGGGTTCAATCCCCACCTGGTATAATCCGTAACCAATCCCGTCCTTATGAAACAAATACTTCCGTCAACATATCAAACCATCGCATATGCTTTTAACTTAGCATGCAAATTAAGACATTCATAGGGCCAGGTTAGCTCAGTGGTTAACGTACTCACCTCTGGGCTAGTAGTACGGGGTTCAATCCCCACCTGGTATAATCCGTAACCAATCCCGTCCTTATAAAACACATACTTCCGTCAACATATCAAACCATCGCATATGCTTCTAACTTAGCATGTAAATCAAGACCTTCATAGGGCCAGGTTAGCTCAGTGGTTAACGTACTCGCCTCTGGGCTAGTAGTACGGGGTTCAATCCCCACCTGGTATAATCTGTAACCAATCCCGTCCTTATGAAACAAATACTTCCGTCAACATATCAAACTATCGCATATGCTTTTAACTTAGCATGCAAATTAAGACCTTCATAGGGCCAGCTTAGCTCAGTGGTTAACGTACTCGTACTCGCCTCTGGGCTAGTAGTACGGGGTTCAATCCCCACCTGGTATAATCCGTAACCAATCCCGTCCTTATAAAACACATACTTCCGTCAACATATCAAACCATCGCATATGCTTCTAACTTAGCATGTAAATCAAGACCTTCATAGGGCCAGGTTAGCTCAGTGGTTAACGTACTCGCCTCTGGGCTAGTAGTACAGGGTTCAATCCCCACCTGGTATAATCCGTAACCAATCCCGTCCTTATGAAACACATACTTCCGTCAACATATCAAACCATCGCATATGCTTTTAACTTAGCATGCAAATTAAGACCTTCATAGGGCCAGGTTAGCTCAGTGGTTAACGTACACGCCTCTGGGCTAGTAGTCCGGAGTTCGATCCCCACCTAACCCACTGAAATATTTTTAGTTCAGTGCCACGTGTTCATTCAGACTTCAGTTGTTGTTAAAATCCACAGACTCATTTTCTTTGTAAAATAATTTCTAATGTAATACTTAATTTTTCTGTTTCAAAATTTATACTTCTGCCTATGAAAAAGGTTTTAAATAAAAACCGAAACGTTGGCAATGAGAGTTTAATTTGAACCTGAAGAACTGACCGAGTCCCGATAAATTTTAGTTTTGTTTCTATTCCACGGTCCATACTTTTATCAATATTTATATATATATAGATTGTGAGTATTACTTTACTATAGGTAATCTAAATATATTTGATTGCTAAGAGAAATTTGGAACTGCCCACAATTTACGTTAAAGCTAAATTTTAGTTAATTTAAAAAAATATATATTTAAACATTAATTAAAAATTTACTTAATTACTAACTAAAAAAAAATTTAGTTAACATTTTTTTCTATTTTTTTTTTAATTTTTTTTATGTAAGTTTTTATTTTTTTTTTAAACTAAATAAGTTGAATATGGTATCCATAAAAAGTACTTCAAACCTTACATGTTTTTTACAAAAAAAAATTTTTCTCTATGCTAAAACATTAATTGTAATATAATTATTGAAATAATAATATTTTGTTCAAAGCTATTCGACTTGGTAGCAACTGAAGACATTCAACGTTCCTTCAACAATGAGCTCTTCAAGGTTGACCACCTCGCATATCCCCCCTGTGGCCAGTCAAATTTCCATTTTATCATTCATATATACAGATCCTCTGGTAGCTCAGTTGGTAGAGCGGTGGACTGTAGTTGGTTAATTAAACAGTTATCCATAGGTCGCTGGTTCAAATCCGGCCCGGAGGAATCTTTTTACAATTCAATTAATATTTATTGTAATTTCTTACCTCATATGCTTTGAAATTATTGTGAACATGTTTAATTGTAATTAAAGTGTAAATAGTTTTTATATAATCGTATGTTTTCATTTATGAGGCGTTAATGACTCTTACAAGTAGTTTTACGTTTTCAGTAAATCTAAGTAAATACAATATCATTCTCCTTGAAAATCAATTAAATTTTGCTTTTATTTCAATATGACTAATGTACAATGATCAAACCACAATATGAAATGGGGAAAACAAGAATTAAGATCTTTCAACCGTAACAAGAGGTCTTCGTCACAGTCAAAAACCCAACTGAAACACTAAATGCATAAAACATCTGGTGAGGGATTGAGAAGAGTGGGAGGGAAGAGTGGTATTTTAAAAGGATGAAAGTGCAGGAAAGGGCAAATGTCCAGAAAGGGATGTTTGGAGAAACAAAGGAGTACAGTAAGGAAGAGTAAAAAACTATCCGCTAGCTGTCAACCCTCTTAGAGCAGGCTATTGCCCTCGTAACGAAAGTATCGTTATATATATTTCTCGTAAAGAGAAATATATATATATATAAAAAGATTTCTTTAAGTCATTTCCAAGATAAGGCGTGCGTAAAATTTTTAAGATGCATATGAAGAATCTAGGGACTTGATCAGAAATTTAAAACATTAATCATCATTGGAAAAAGCAAGCATGCTAACTATTAAACCGATTTGTTAACTGATCACATGATATAATGACATAAAATGTGTAAAAATCTTAAAATAGGTTGTTTTATTGTTAGTACAATTTACTGACAGTAAAATAAGAATGCTTTTAAAAAACTACAGATAATATATTCTATCACAATTTTTTAGAAAAGGAACGTTTGGAATACTGATCGTGAAAATAGGTTGTTTTACTGTAAGTAGACATTACTTAGAGTAAAGTAAGAATGCTCAACAAAAAATACAGAAAATATATTCATTTAGAACTTAGGCAAAGAAGCATAAGTATTGAGCACTTGTTTTTTCTCTCCAAAGTAGTACCACTACTTGGAGGGAGTTTATTGTAATATTTTCACATGCTCCATTTGTTATATTACATGTGTATCGTTACACTATGTTATATGAAATGTATGTTACTTATGAATTTGTAAAAACTATGAAATAAATTTTGTTATCAGTTCAATTTTGCTTGGTGGCCAGTTTAACCCTTGTAATATTTCTGAAGATGGTGTCTGTATTGAGCACTATATTTCTATGAAAGGAGAATGACTTTTGAGTTTATGTTTATGGTTGAATGAACTTTTGATTATTGAACGTGGGAAGGAAAATGTCTAAAAATGAATTACTAGCCAGAGGAAAACTTTGACATTGAAAAGTGAATGACCTTGAACAAGGGTATATAATTCATGCTTCGCTAAATATACATTAAATATGACTACCTGAAGCCAAAAAACAAAAGAAAAAAGAAAAAAGGAGAAGTTAATAACTGGATCTCCAACGCACAAGAGGTGAAGGATCTCTGACTAAGCACTAAACCCATGCTAAACAGGCGACACGACACACCGCCTATGCTTTTCAGCAACACCCACCTACGACAGAAAAAGACAACGACCTATGCGATAACAATCCTAGCGGCACCAGGTTCTTCACCCGGCTTCTTTTTTTTGGCTTTGCCCATATTAGTTTTAGTGCCTCTAAAAATCTTTGTGTGAGTTATACAATTTTTTATTTATAACAGGATCAAAAAACAGTAATACAAAAAAATTTCAAATACAATACAGATATTCTGAGGTAAAATAGATAAACCAACAAAAGTCTCCACACAAATGAAGTTTTATTCAACGCGTTTCGAACACTTTGTGTTCATCATCAGGAAGACACCAAGGATGTGGTACTGACGGGTTGGTCCAGTGAGCACAATTTTGTTGGTTTATCCATTTTACCTCAGAATAAGTAAATACCACACAATTACGGATTGCACAACTAATGATTTAACAATACAGATACCAAATCACCAGTGTTCATAGAATATATAATAATATACACATGTACAACACGCAATCCCCACCCCTATATAGATACGTAATTCTAATTACTATAGCTACAAGACAGAAATGGCAAATACAACAACATAAATTAATATCACCAGATCTTTTACCGTCGTTAATAACTTCGTGGATGAAATTTTATTGGACTTCTTGTAGCTAATAATCATATTTAACAGTTCAAGTTTATTCATTTAACAGTTTAAATTTATTCATTTAACAGTTTATTAACTATATTTTCTTTATTTACTTAATTTTATTGATATTTATATATATATATATATATATATATATATATATATATATATATATAGCATATATTCTCAAAAAATTGTTCTTGACCTCTTCTATTCTATTGTATGTTTTGTTTTTGAGGGCTGGGTCATAAAAAGAAAATAATCACTTTTCTAGGCCAACGTTCTTGTATAATGTAGAAATATATTTTGTACAAATACATCGAAACGTTGGCCTAGAAAGGAGATTATTCTCTTGAAATATATTTTGTACAAATACAAATAAATTTGTACAAATACATCGAAACGTTGGCCTAGAAAGGAGATTATTCTCTTGAAATAAATTTTGTACAAATACCAATAAATTTGTACAAATACATCGAAACGTTGGCCTAGAAAGGAGATTATTCTCTTGAAATATATTTTGTACAAATACAAATAAATTTGTACAAATACATCGAAACGTTGGCCTAGAAAGGAGATTATTCTCTTGAAATATATTTTGTACAAATACCAATAAATTTGTACAAATACATGGAAACGTTGGCCTAGAAAGGAGATTATTTTCTTTTTTATGACCTAGCCCTCAAAAACGAAACATACAGATATTATATATAAAAATTTAATGACAAACAAGACTAAGATCTTTCAACCGTAACAGGCGGTCTTCGTCAGAGTTAAAAACCCAGCAGTTAGGTTTTTGACTCTGACGAAAACCGCCTGTTACCGTTGAAAGACCTTAGTCTTGTTTTCCCATTTTCATATTGTGGTTTGATCATTGATTGTTATTTCATGTGTTTATGTGATATCTTTATATATATACACTAAAACACTTTTTCGTTGGAAATACGATCCAAAACGGACAAATATAGTTTGGACAGTGCGCTTCGTTTCCCTCTCTTATCTCTCCTGAAGACGGTTCAAACCGAAAATTAGAGGCTGTAAGTGTGTTCTTTTGATTTCTCTATGTTTCTTTGTCTATATTGAACTATATATATGTACACATATACATATATATTATATATATATATAGGATTTATAATAATTAAATGATGGTCACAGATTGATAAGAATAATTGCATCCGGCCAACTAGGCGTATCTGAAGTTTTCTGTAATTTAAGTTAAAAAAAGTCATAAAGGTTTAAGGAACTCCCTCAGGTGATCATTGAACCGATGTGACATTTAGATTGTTCTCTCAAACCAAATGTTCTATAATTCCATACAGTGACCATTTACAAACTTTTCTCGATAACAATAATTTAAGAACATAAATAATAAGAGAGAGTTTTACTATACTACTTTTTTTTTATGTTAATTTTGTTTTTGAATTTGTAACACAGTACTGACAACTATATGAATATACAGACTGTAATAAGACCAACAAAGTAAAATTTGTTTTGGTTTAATTTTGTATTTTTGAACAGTACAGTCAATTTTGATATTCTTTTGTTCACCAAAGAATGTGCAGCAAATTACGAACATTGTATAAATTCTTACCTCCTACTATAAACCATCAACTGCAACTGCTATTTCGCCGAATCACAAGTAACCTTGCTCGAAGATATATTTTATATTAACGAGGAAATCAATTAAAACCAATGATATGGTATATAATGTTGAAATTCAAATGACATTTATTAGATTAATCCACGGTTAAAAAGGGAAACTAAAGAGACTCTTAAATAAATTTACGAAATTGAAACTTCGCTAAAGTAGAAAACTAAAGAATCTCTTAAATGAAATTTACTAAATAGATTCTTCACTAAACTAGAAAACTAAAGGGTCTCTTAAATGAAATTTACCAAATTGAAACTTCGCTAAAGTAGAAAACTCAAGAGTCTTTTAAATGAAATTTACTAAATTGAAACTTCGCTAAAGTAGAAAACTCAAGAGTCTTTTAAATGAAATTTACTAAATTGAAACTTTGCTAAAGTAGAAAACTCAAGAGTCTTTTAAATGAAATTTACTAAATTGAAACTTCGCTAAAGTAGAAAACTCAAGAGTCTTTTAAATGAAATTTACTAAATTGAAACTTCGCTAAAGTAGAAAACTAAAGAATCTCTTAAATAAAATTTACTAAATTGAAACTTCGCTAAAGTAGAAAACTCAAGAATCTCTTAAATGAAATTTACTAAATTGAAACTTTGCTAAAGTAGAAAACTCAAGAGTCTCTTAAATAAAATTTACTACATTAAAACTTCGCTAAAGTAGTAAACTGAAGAGTTCCTTAAATGAAATTTACTAAATTGAAACTTCGCTAAAGTAGAAAACTAAAGAGTCTCTTAGAGTTTCTCTATTCTTACTTTTATTCTGTTTTGTAGCATAGATCTGTATTACTTGTTATGTTTGGAACTAGTTCTAATAATAAAGTACAATAGAACATTATTACTTTGTATACTATTCTTCCTGACTAAATCTTATTAAATGACCAAAATCCTTTATATGTAAAACAAGTATTATTTTATTGCTATATTAATGAGGGCATTTTATTTATATTTTGCCTCTCTATTGTTATTCAAAAAAGAAACCTTTCAAAACAAGTCTTTAACAAATATCCTTCAATTGAACGATTCCTCTTAACAAGGTCCCTTTAATTCATTGTCTTTTTTTATTCTTTTATTAAAATAAAAACGTGATCATTTTTTACTTTTGCTTTCAATTATTAGCTATATACAAAAAAAAATATATATAGTAAAAACTAAATATTATTTAAATTAGATAGATTTATTGTTCGTTATATGCCAAGGATTTATTTTAAAGTAATAATGTCGCCTGGTTTTAATTTGCATTGAAACAATAGAAGAATGGATTTAAAGAAAAAAAGAAATGGTAATGGTCAGGTGTGAAAGATATCTGAAATAAATTGAGGGCGGGAGATTTGGAAACATGTTTTAAGCGAGTACGGTCAAGCGATATAGAGATTTCTAAATGCTTTACAACGGTTAAAATTAAGATTTCAATATTACATTGAGAACCATATAACTAACCTCGTAACTAATATGAAGTGCTATACTGTAAGATTTACGAACACACATATATACACACTTTGACAGAGAGTGAATGGAGCGAGTAGGAAGACGAGAAAGAGAGAAAGGGAGTGAGAAACTTTCATACAACTAAGATATATATATATATTCATTCGCGCTCCGTTCTTCGACGTGGGGAGATCTCTCTCACTTCGTCCTCTCTTCAAGTCTACTCTCCTGATGACGAACAACAGTTCGAAATATTGAATTCTGTAAGTTTTCTTTGTTTTGTCTTTTTTGTGTCGTGCTTTTTGTAATTTAAAGTTATATATATATATATATATATATATATATAATCCTTTATATATATGATAATATGATTATGTATATTATATGATTATGTATATAATACTTTATATCTGTAAAGTAGATATGACAAATGTCCATTGTTTTGGACATTTATGTCCAAAATATTATATAGGGTTGGCCAAAAGTCACCCGACACTAAAATAAAATTTCGAAAACCAATGTTTATTTAATGTTATTTATTAAGGTTTTCGTATGTTTTCACAATTTTATGTTGTTTAAATATTATTAATATTAATTAATTAATATCGCTGAAGAAGGACGTCAGTTTGAGCAATTTTAAAGAACCTTCATGTTCAAGTTTTATTAAATTCCTATCCTAAATAAATCTTATAATAAAATGGGTTTGATTTACTGTCGGGTGACTTTTGGCCAACCCTGTATACATTGTATTTATATATTGTATATATAATACTATTGTATATACTATATGATATTTTTGTATCATATGCATTTAGAAACGACATACTTATAATGCCCCAATATAGTATGTCAATGGTATTCCCATAAAGAACGACAGTAGGTATTAGTCAGATTAAATTGAATCAATTGATTAAATTAATTGCTAATTAATATGATAATAGATTTTTGCAGCCATGTCGATATCATAAAACCCTAGATTTTCTAATTTTATTGATTTTTTCTTTTTAATTTCATATTATTAGCGTCTTCATAGAGAATAAAAGAAATAGGAAATTGTCTTTTTCTGGTGATTGTGGTCAAGAGGTTGGATATAATGAAGAATGTGATCAATCAAAAGTACTGTTAATGGATCAGGTATGAAAGAAGGCACGAATGACGAAGCTGAAGTGAGAACATAATAGTCTCTGGAATTAGTGGACATCTATAGCTAGCTCAAGATTAACTCAACGAATCAAAGATTTAATCTTTTCTTTCTCTTTTTTACCGGTTGGTGGTGTAAGAATAGAGTTCAACTCAGAGAGAGAGAGAGAGAGACTTACAAAACAAGAAGTAATTCAGAAGGGGGTTTTCGGTATTGTTAAGGCTAGAATTAGTTATGGAGTGGTCAGACAATCATATTGACGTGAGGACACGTGTGCCATGTGATGAATGCTCCCATTTGGAATGGGACACAAAGCACGTATTCTTATCTTTTGCACTTCACTCTATGCCCATTCTGATCATCGCATTATCAAATTAAATCACAGTCCTTTTTAAAAAATTAATTGCACTTCTTTTTTAAAAAAAAAACAAGTCAAATTCAATGTCATTCGAGAAAGAAAGAATTGCATCAATTCAGTTATGAAATATTTCTTACGAACTATTTGGATTTGTTTTTTTTTAAAATATTTTTCTTAATTGGAGGAAGCTTTCATTACTTGCTACCAAGGCAATATTACGTCACTCATAATAGATATTACTTGATTGATTTTACAAAGGATGTTTTTTTTTTTGTTTTCTAAGTAGGGTGGTATTGACGGTCTGCCAAAAAGCTACAATACTTTTGTCGCTGATTTCACAAAAAAAATATTCACCTTTTTTTTAAACTTTCAACATTGGGAATTCTAAATTTTTCCCATTTTTAAGTATATTAAAAGTAATGAATCTTTAAAAAGAACGTGACATATCATATAGGATCAAGAATAACGGCTTAAAATCTTCTCAGAACAACGACGCTGAAGTAGAAACAAAATAAAATTTTATCAAGACTTGATCAGTTCTTCAGGTTTAAAAACCAGGTTCAGGGTCAAAAACCCAACTAAAACATATGAATATTGATTGTTGTTTCTGGTGTTTATTGTGAAATCTTTATATGAACTCTCAATGACGATGTTTCGGTTTTTACGTTAAATTTTTTCAAACAACGAGTGAAGTAGAACAAATAAAATTTTATCAAGACTTATAGTTCTTCAGGTTATAAAAACAGGTTCAGGGTCAAAAACCCAACTAAAACATGAATATTGATTGTTGTTTCTGGTGTTTATTGTGAAATCTTTATATGAACTCTCAATGACGATGTTTCGGTTTTTATTTACATTTTTTTTTCATAGACAGAAGTATAAAATTTAGAAGCAAAAAAATTTAAGTATTACATTAGAGATTTTTAAAAAACAATTTGAAATTTTAAATAAATAGTCTGGTTTAAAATGAAAGACATAAACACTTAAGTTTTACTTCAAAAGGTCTTGTTTATCATAAAATTTACAAATTTAAATAATAAGATATTACAATTTCACCAAAAAGATATTGTTAATACCTTGAAAATTTAAGGTTAAAACGTAATTTAAGTGAGTCAAACTCTATTAATTAAAATCATGTCACAGAGAAATAAACTATACTTAATTATTAAAAAAATGGTAAGAACATACGTTTCGAAACGTTTTTTTCTCCAATTAAGTTCCTTTTCATTAATTTTTACTACAAATTTAAAATGAAATAATAATATATTATCACTAAAAATATTTGGTATTATACTTTAATAATTGGTATTTTTTATAATTGGGTATTTGATATTATGATTAATAATATCTTTGTAACTATTAATATGAATTTAAGTAAATAAAGTTATGAATTAAAAATCTATGGCACTGAGCAATAACATTAAACTTACGAGTATAATAAAAAAATAAATTCACTTAAAGAAATTTTTGTTTACCTAAAATAATTTACGGTTTTTATCAAACTTAAACAGTTCATGTTTCTCAATGAAACTGTTGAGAACTGTTAAGTATTAACAGTTTTTTTTGTTAATTTGTTAAATGAAATACAACAAGGAACCGTTTACTCTTTCTGGACGCTTTGGTTAAGCTAATCATCAGCAATATTCATCAGTAATTGTACTATTAACTAAGCTAACTAAAGCTTAATATGTGATGAATGTTTTTGTGATGATGATGATGAATAGGATGAGGAAAAGTAAAAGTAAATTTATATACAAAAGATTTTATACAATGATGTCTTTCAAACACTTAGTGTTCATTTTCAGGTTACATCTTCCAGTCTAAGGAATAAGACAAACATCTTAATAAGGCAGATGTAACGTGAAGATGAACACTATACATTTGAAACATGTCGTTATATATTTTTTTTCTGTAAAACCCTCATTCCAATCGTCATTAAGGATATACATAAAGTATAAATGATTCTAACGTAGTGCAATAAGTTATTATGTGGTATTTACTCATTGTAGGGTAAAAAGCTAATGAAATGGTCTCCACATATAAAAATTTAATACTATAAATTTTTGTTCCACCACAGACACTCACCCTTAGCCTGAGCAAGAACACTACCAATTCGAAACGCGTTGTTTACTAAATTTTATACTATTGTTAAATTTTTATAAGTGGAGACCATTTCATTAGCTTTTTACCCTACAATAAGTATAAATGATCAAACCACAATATTAAATGGGAAAACAAGGCTAAGATCTTTCCCTTTTCCATTTTGTGGTTTCATAGATCTTAGTCTTGTTTTCCCATTTCATATTCTGGTTTGATCATTGATTGTTATTTCACTTGTTTATGTGAAATCTTTATATATATATATAAAGTATATTGTAAATATCCTATACAATAAAGGATAGCACAGCTCATGAATAAATCATTACTTAAAAAGATTAGATTCTTAAAAATCATAGAGAATAATCTCAAAAGTAACTTCATATATAATAGATCTGTTTAATGTATAAACAAAAGTAAAACATAAACCACGCTTTATCAAATTTCAAATAAAAATTTCACAAAATAAACATCGACCTTTTTTCAAGAATAACCAAAGCGTGCTAGAGCACATCTTAATTAATCAGTTTTTCTGTTGGCTAACAGTTATGATTTCCTCCCCTTCCTACTGAATGCAATCATCTATCCCTGATTTCACTTTGGCCTATTATTTCTTACAAAATTAGTCCGATATGTTACGAAATTTGCTTATTATGATTTATCCTTTTAAGTTTTTACAGATACGTGTCAATTCTATCAAACAATACTATTTTTCTTCTTTATTGCTGTTTAGTCTAGCTTTAAATAATATAACATCATTGAGCCGACAGTTTCCTCTATATTTGTAGACATCTTTATAGAGATATATCAATACAGACTCTAATTACAGTCGTTTAAAAAAAAATTTTCTAAGTTACATTAATACCTTGGTATTTTACAATGCAAAAAAAAAATAATAGCACAAACGTTGTATTGAAATAAGCTTATTAATAATGTTTTTGAATAAAAAATGATAATCTTTACCGAGCATTACAGTTCAACAAATCGTAAGTTCGTTTTATCACATTTTGATAAATCTAAAAAACTGCATACTACTGTAATTAAATTCTGTATTGATGCAACCATGAAGATGTTTACAAATTTAGACGAAACATCGGCTTAAAGTTGTTGTGTTGTTTGAAGCTCGAACAAACCTCGATAAAAAAGAAAAATAGTGTTATATATATATGTATACCATGATAAACGAAAAACGGTCCGGCAGGACACATAACAAGTAAAATAAGCAGTGACACATAAACAGAAACACAACAAAGACTCACTTTTCAATATTTCGACCGTAAGTCGAAATGTGTATGTGTATGTAAATGCACATTGGGTGCATTTCAAGAGGTAAACACAGTCAGTAGAGATACAGGAGGAAGGACTGTGAATAGGGTAAGAATTAAGATTAGTTAGAGACTTAAATCTTAATTTTAATTTTAATTATTAATTAATTTAATCTTAATTTATATTAATTTAATCTTAATTTTATTAAATTAATCTTAAATTAATTTAATTTTAATCTTAATTTTACCTATACAGTCCTTACTCCTGTATCTCCATTAACTACAAAATGAAACATAAAAACTTACAAAAGTATCAATTTATGTTTCAGTCTATGTATCACTGTTTATTTAAGTAATAATAATTATATAAGTATGTAGTTAGATAAAAAAACTTTATTAATGAAATTATTTCAACTTATCCATTTTGTTTTTAATATTTCATAAATTTTCAACCCAGTGATTTAATAAACCCAACTCTGATTTCAACATCGTATCAATTTTATTTATTTCAAGCGATATAGTTTCTATCAATTAAATGTTATGAAAGAATGTAATAAAAACTTCATATAAGGTTATGTTGCTATAATAAATTAAAACTGTTATTATATGGACAGAGCTGTAGTTTCAACCTTGTTTTTTTAGTTTCTTGTAACTTGTAGAGTCTATTTGTAACCGCTTTCATCACTTGTCGGGAAATAATCGAGAAAACTGAATTCTAAAATTATCTTTAAAAAAGAATTTTACATAATATGCAAATATTACTAACTGTTATTCATTTTTTCTCAAAATCAGTATTTTTTTTTCTCTAAAGTAGTACCGCTAATTAGAGTGAGTTTATTGCAATATTTGCGCATGCTCCAAATCTGTACTCGTAGGTACCTCTGTAATGGTATTATCATTACAGCTGTATATATTAAAGATTAATACGAGGTGAGATTAAAAAGTAAGGACACTTGACATTTTGTGCACTCTGTAACTCTGATTTCCAATTTTTGTTTATGTTGGAACACCCGCCACGATCATACGTTTACAGTTTTGACTATATAGCACTTGTTGTTCTTATGTAAGAGGCGGTTTTTATTTGAGGTTAGACTCGTGTTTGCGTGCTTGGCGATTTTTTTCTATTGAAAAAAGTATTTCTTGTGGAATAACTTGTATCACCGTGCGTCACAGCTAACATTTTAAGAGTTTATGAGCACTTAATATGATTATTTACACAAAAATTAATAAAAACTCTCTGCTGTATTATTTTTCAACTGTAAAAAATTAACGAACACTCATTCATACGTCTAATCTCTTCTAGGCTCTCACATAAAAACAACCCATGCTATGCTGTGATAACTGTGAAAATATGATTGTGACGAGTTACTAACAATACAAAAAAAAAATTGAAATTAACGTGCACAGAGCGCGCGAAATTCAAAACGTTACCTTCCTTTCTGTCCATACATTCTATATTTCACAGTATTTATACCCATTGTAGGGTAAAAATCTAATGATATGGTCTCCACATATAAAAATTTAATGATATAAACAACGCGTTTCGAACACGTAGTGTTCTTCCTCAGGCATTAACTAAGGGTGAGTGCCTCTGAATAAGACTATTAATGCCTGAGGAAGAACACTACGTGTTCAAAACGCGTTGTTTATATCATTAAATTTTTATATGTGGAGAATTTTAGATTCTAAAATATGTGAAAATTTTAGATTTTTACCCTACAATGAGTAAATACCACATAATAACTGATTGCACTACATTAGTATTTATACCCTTAAAAACCTCTCTTCCTCCCTTTCTTCTCAACATCATACAGATGTTCTTTATCACTTGTTTCAGTTAGACTAAAACAAAGAATACTTATATTGGTTGAAAGATCTTAATCATTTTTCTGATTTTATTACTGTGGTTTAAACTCTTGACCTATGCAAGCAGTTATTGTGTGGCATTTACTAATGATTAGAGAAGAAAAGAAACACTATGTCTTCCACGCACAAAGCATTTAATCACACAATACGTTTCGAACACTCAGTGCTCATTTTCAGGTTACATCTCCTTACTAAAGCAGATGATTGTTTGAAATGTTTTTTTTTTATAAGAAAATCCTTTATTTATGGAAGACTTTGTGTTTCTTTTCCACTTGATGCAGCTCTGAAGACGAAACATCGGCTTAAAGGTGTTGTATTGTTTGAAGCTCGAACAAACCTCGAAAAAAAAAAGAAAAATAGTGTTATATATAAATATATGATCAAACCACTTTGATTAGATTTGATTTGATGACAAGTTATATATATTTATATGATCACTAATTATGTGGTTTAAATGTTTATACTGCAAGGAATATAAAGCTATTAAAGGAAAATAATAATGAAAATGCGTAAAACATAAATAAGAGTAAGATAGTTTATTTTAAACTCATAATAAACTACTTAAAAGGTCAAACAGATGCCAATTGAAGCTTTATTAAATCATTGATACTTCGTAAAACTATTATTTGTTGCTTTATTAAACTATAAAGTTAAATAAAATAACATGATATTCTTTAATAATACACTATAAAAGATTACAGTTTAAGGAATAAGATTTGTTAGTCCTCATATACATGATTGGACCTCAAAACATGCAATTCATTGTAGGGTTAAAAGCTAATGAAATGGTCTCCACACACACATATACCATACTTATATAAAAAGATTTCACATAAACAAATTAAATAATAATCAATGATCAAACAACAATATGAAAATGGGAAAACAAGACTAAGATCTTTCAACCGTAACAAGAGGTCTTCGTCAGAGTCAAAAACCCAACTCAGTAGTTTTAACCGCTTGTTACGGTTGAAAGATCTTAGTCTTGTTTTCCCATTTTCATATTGTGGTTTGATCATTGATATACTTACATGTGGAGATCATTTCATTAGCTTTTTACCCTACAATGAGTAAATACCACATAATAACATAACTGATTGCACTACGTTAGAACATGTAGGTTCCTTGAATAGTGGTAATAAACGCTATATGAAATTGCTGTTTTCCACATTTCAATTTGTTATATTGACATATATGTGGAAATCATTTCATTAGTTTTTTACCCTAAAATGAGTAAATACTACACAATAACTGATTGCACTACGTTAGAACATGTAATTCCATCAAAATCTGGAGAACGAATTTTTTCACGATCACTATACTTTACTTATAGTAAAGTAAAAAAAACATTTCAATAACCTGTTTGTCAGTATTTCAATCAAAAAATATTTGAATGAGACGTATTGTCGTCGTTATATTTAAGAGAACTTATAAAACACAAACGAAGCATTTCACTTAGTCTATGCAAGAGCTTGACTATTAACTGACACTATCGGATAATTTACAATAATATGAAAAATTCTAATTTAATTCCATTAAAAAAGAATAATACTATTTACAACAAGAACATTAGTCATTAATACAACAATAATTGAATGATGAAATATGAAATCATGAAGAACTTCCAAGGTAACCATCCTATTAAACCTACATAAGAACTTAAATGAAAAATACTCGTATTTACTACAACCGAGGTATTATTCTTTTTTATTATTCTCCTTTAATGTAATTTTAAAGGAGACTAGAACCTATAGAACTAGAAATAACATGACCTTCCAAAGAAACTAGAACATTTACTCAATAAACCTTGCACTATTACACACATAAATTTTATTATATTTAAGGAATTACAATAACATGAGGTCATAGTAGAATAGTAAATATTGATCATACACAGAACGGTGAAAGAATTAATGTCAATCATATTACTATAAAAAATATATTTAGAATTTTACAAGTGTTTGAATGAATTATTCCTAGATTTAAGTATATGGATCATGGATTTTTATAGCAACAAATTTTATAAAATTCATGTAGTTAGTGAAACAACATTCTTAATAGTAGGTTTAATATCTGAATAGTATACTAGTAATATCTTAAAAATTCATTTTTTCAAGATATAATCATTTTTGTTCTGAACCACCCATTGGGTATACTCCATATAAATTATTTTAATAATTTGAAATTATTTAACATTGCTGAGTAGATCTCGGGGCCGACATCTTTTTAACCATCTAATAGGGTTGGTAGGGAACTGGTAGGATGATAATTGCTGTTCATGAAACTTGCGGTGTCGTGACTGAAGTTCTTAGAGGATAAAAGGAACTTTCAAATCGTTATAAATGGTATCATTAGAAACATAAAAGAGAGCATGTACAATTTTTCGAATGCTTGTGGATATGCCTGATTGGATTCTTTGGATATTTGTACACTTCGTTGTTTTCCCCAAATATCGAGTCCGTAAGTCCAAATCAATGTAAGTATTGCAGTACATATCAGTCTTTTGGTATGTAGTCAAAACTGCCCTGACGAGACATAGAGCCGAGACTTTTTCAAATTTATTGAGGACATAAGAAGAACTAGAAGGAGCCCAGGAGTGGAAGCCACTGGACCTCCGTAGACGATTTATTTACGTTTGTTTTACTAAGATAAAGTTTTTTCCTTTTAAACCAGTACTAAGTTTTATGTTTTCTTTCTTTCATCTTTTTAATTTTGTGATGTAAGGTCGTGGAAGCTCGCCTCCGCGTGGTCCACCTCGGGCGTATCTCGGAGGCTGATTGCCCTATCCTCGGATAGAGCTTGGTGCTCCCGAGATGCGGCGAAAGAGCTTTCACGCTAAAAGGCATCAATCTGTGCTGCTATTATACGTGATATGGCTGAAAAGCTGGGTACACGTTCTAATATCAAAACAGGTATGTAGTCAAATTTGATCTTTTGTCGAGAAGTCTAGATAGCATCTTATATCATCTCATTATATCCTGCGTTTAAGTCTATTATGTTCATTTCATGTCAACCGTTTCCTAAAGTGACCACATTTTCATTACGACATAGCCGAATATATGATATGAACAAAAATTTATTTATTATTAATTATTGGTAACTACAAAAATATGTGTAAAAAATAATAATTTGATAATGATTTTTAATCAAATTAAATTTTTTATTTAAATAAATTATGATTTTCTTTTATCGTCATATTTTTGATCCGAGTGGATACTTTGAAATAGATTCGGATCATTTATTAAAATTTCGTGAAATATATCACATGAATTGGTCAAATTATATTTTACACTTAATATAAATTTTAAAGTTTTAATGTTCACTGCGTTTTTTGAGTTGTCCTTATTTTATTGATAACATAAGAAGAAAAAATATGTTTTGTTGCTGTACTTTGCTATTTCTCTACCGTCGTCAATCAAATAATGAGTCAAACTGAACGTCATATTGAAAACAGCGAACCGCTGTTCGATATATATATAATATATATATATATATATGAATAATAATCAAAATAACACTTGATGTAATAGATGAACTAATTTACCACAATGAAACAATTTTGGAAATAATGCTCTAAGGCCTTTCGTCAACACATCGTTCATTTGTTCTCTGACGAAAATGTTATTATTTTGTGTTTAATAAGTTAGATTTGGGAATTTTTTCATTTATGTGTTGGTAAACAGGTCAGGAAAGTGTATAAGCTACATGTGTTTTTGATAAGATCGATATTATTTATTTCTTTTTAGAATTGTGGAGAGGATTTTTGTTTAGTAATAAATACAAAATTTGTTAAAGATCAGTTAAAAAAAAATGTATGTCATTTAGCCTATAAAGATAACCAAAAAGAGGCTTGCCAACAATGCACATAAAGAGAAATGCACTTGCACTTGACTTGCTTCTTGCGTAAACCTAAACCAGATCGTGACAGCAAGTGGAACTCATTAGCCTGTTCGCCAATCGAATCAACTTGGAACTGCTTTGCAATCGTGTCTCCCTCCCTCCCAACCAATACAACTCTGACCCCCTTCAAAACTAAACCCATTGCCACTAAACGAAATCATTGCATCCCCCCCCCCCCCCCCCACCCCAATCAATTACCAAACTTGCCATTTAAGAACTCATAAAAAAAAAACTAAAACATTATCGGTTTTACTTGTTCTTTTATATCCCTGTAAAATTAAACTCCTTGGACCTTAACCTCTAACCACCTCTAACCACCTTAAAGCACCTCTAACCACCTTCGATGAAAAGAAAAAACGGTTCAAGGAGTAAACGTTTTGAAATCATTCTTTGATATTATCAGGTGTAAACTACTAAATACAGCTGATTTTGATGAAAAAAAAAACAGATTAAAATAATGAAAATCATGTCCCTATAGCTTACAGGGGAAAACAAACCAGCTTCTTTTTTTTTTTTGGCAAAAATGATTCCAATTTTCAATATTTAGTTTAATTTATCAAAACACTAAGAGATTAAATTTTGAACTTTACATGACTGTATAATTACAGCAAAGCAACCAATTATAAAATTAATTTAAAATAAAATCCAGTTAATTCAAACAAGTGAATTTTAACGTTTAAAGGTGCTTTAACTGTAAAATGCTGTTTTGTTTTCACCTTTACTGTTGTTCTAGTGGTGAAAATTAAAGCTCATTTATTATTTGACACCCACTGAAGGTATAAGTTAACCATTTTACCGGGTTAATTCTACATCAAAGTTTTTCAAACTTTTTTCACGCAGAACCCTTTTTGGTTCCAGTAACTTTCCTGGGAACTTTCCAAGATCCCTAATGATTTCATACAGTCATAATATAAAAATTTTCATATGCCTTTTTAAATAGTATGTATGTTTCAAAACAATTAAAAATAGTAATATTGCTGCAATGTGTATTTTTCGAATAAAAATTCAAAACTAAAAGATTTTAATTTTTATATTTTCCACAAGTGTATAACACATGAAACAGAATTACTAGCAATTTTAACTAAGAGTTTGTTTTGTTATAATTTTTGGCTTTATAGTTGATAGTTTGATTCTCAAGTTAGCCCCAGCATTAAGTCTTACTTCGGTATTTGGTTTATATGACAGTTTAAAGGGAAAATCCAGTTGCACATAATTAGGTAGTGGAAAAATGACAGCGATGTGTGAAGTGCTACTTTTGCAATAGCAGGAAATTTGGAAATCAGATAGTTCCAAAAACTGACTAGTGATTCATCGTAAATATGAATAAAATTTTGACCACTTCTATTTATGATATATGTAGATATAAACATTATTCGGATTCACAAAAAATATTGAATAAATCCATAGGCACAAAAAATTTTTTTAGAAAAATGTTTTTCACGGAACCCCAGACAGTTCGTTAAAGAACCCCTGGGTTCCGAGAATCCACTTTGGGAACCTCTGTTCTACATAGAGAGTTGTATATTTCAGTCCCTAGGGAGTTTATTATTATTATTAATTGAAGGTGACTATAGCACTATTGTACTTCCCCCTCTTCTGTTCTAAAATACCACAGTTTTCTTCAGCGCCTCAAAAGCTCTATAAAAAAATATAAGTTTATTATAGCAGGAATATTTAATGAACACCTGAAATCATGCATGATTGAGTACTGAGAGCTTTATGTTCTCTCTAAGGGATGGCAAAACAATAAAATGGGAAAACAAGACTAAATCTTTCAACCTAACAAGGGTTTTCGTAAATCAAAAAAACCCATGAACACCCAAAACCTAGTTGGGTTTTTACTTGGGAAATTTGGTTAAAGACAGTTTGTTTTCCCTTTCTTATTTGGGATCATTATTTTTTCAGTGTATTTTGAAATTTTTTATTAAAAGGGAATAAATTTTTTAAATTTATAAAAAACCACACCTACTAAATTTAGCCTGCAATCTTCAATAGCATAGTTATTGAACGCTATCTATTATAACAACTATGTATAAACCAGCTAGAACTATTCTTCAGGTTATGATAAACTGATGATTGTGATACCAAAGTCTTTACTTAGGACAGCACGCTTTAAAAATTAAGGTCAAAATGAACAAGGTTAGTTTTGACCTTTGACCAAAGATGATACACAAACTCATTGTTCACTCCATAGATTTTTATCAGCAATGTATTTTAGTATATTTTCAGCATAATTATATTAAATGAGAGAATTAAATATATTTTAAATATAAAATTAAACACATTCAATTTACCATTGTACTAAAAGTTTTTTAAGGCAAACAGGTTGCTCAGCCATGTCTTTGAGCAATAAAATGCAAACAAAATAGAATTTTAATAAAATTTCATTATATTTATAAAAATAAAATGAAAATAAGTTTAAAATGAAAAGAAGGAAAACTGACAAGACGTTCAGATGAAGATTTTTCGCAAAATATTTCATTTATCGACATTATCTCTAAGATTGGCCGCTCAGGGATTTTCTTTCAAACGGCTGATTAGTGTATGCCGATGACTTTTAAAAGCAATGAACTGACATTTTTTTTTCCCAGCCATTGAAGGCCAGACCTGAATGTCAAGGACTTTTCAGCTTGGAAGGGTTTATAAAAGTTATCTTTATTTCCAACGGTTCATCATATTTTTTTTTTTTTATAGAAATGTTGTAATTTCAAAAGAAATTTTTGCGCGATTTAATGATAAAAGCTATCAAATTGTAGAATCAATGGGATTGTTTACTTCTCACAACCAACTGCTTAAAGATGGTTGAGATTTTAAAGTCGTTTTTATTTCTCAAAAATACATTTTTCTTCAAATTAGTAACTAAAAAAGAAAAAATTTACTATTTAAATATTTAGGTTTTGCAATGAATTAATATTAACATTAACATGTTAATATATAAATATCTATATATCTATACAAATTGTAGGGTAAAAATCTAATGAAATGGTCTCCACATATAAAAATTTTAATGATATAAAACAACGCGTTTCGAACACGTAGTGTTCTTCCTCAGGCATTAACTAAAAAATACAATGACACCAGAGAGTTATCTATAGTACAAAGTAAATAAGTACAAAAATTAATATAAAAAATTAATATAAAAAAATTAATATAAATTAATATAAAAAAATTAATTTTTGTACTTATTTACTTTGTACTATAGATAACTCTCTGGTGTCATTGTATTTTTTAGTTAATACCTGAGAAAGAACACTACGTGTTCGAAAAGCGTTGTTTTATATCATTAAAATTTTTATATGTGGAGACCATTTCATTAGATTTTTACCCTACAATGAGTAAATACCACATAATAACTGATTGCACTACATTAGAATCTATACAAATATATATTCTCAAAAAAATGTTCTTCACCTCTTGTATTCTATTGTATTAGGTAGGTTTTGTTTTTGAGGGCTCGGTCTTATCAATGAAAATAAACTCCTTTCTAGGCTAACGTTTCGATGTACATCGAATTTACATTTATTTCGATTTACATCGAAACGTTGGCCTTGGAAGGAGTTTATTTTCTTTTATATATATATCTATATATATTTTATTTATTATATATATATATATATATATTAGAATACATTGGCATCAGGTCTTCTCTTAAACATATTTGGTTAAAATTTGCAGCAGCTTCTGCACTCACTAGCTTTGCGATGGTGGCCTCGATCCTTCGGGTGAACTTCTTTCTTCTTGCTGCAGAAGAAGAAGTATCACCCGAAGGATCGAGGCCACCATCGCAAAGCTAGTGAGTGCAGAAGCTGCTGCAAATTTTAACCAAATATATATATATATATATACACTTTTTTTCGTTGGAAATACAATCCAAAACGGACAAATATAGTTCAATATAAAAAAAAACATAGAAAAATGAAATAACACACTTAAAATCTCTAATTTTTTGGTTTGAACCGTCTCAGGAGAATAAGAGAGGGAAACCAAGCGCACTGGTTCAGAGACGGTTGAGACCCAACCGACGGTCTCCAACCGTCTCTGAACCAGTGCGCTTGGTTTCCCTCTCTTATCTCTCCTGAAGACGGTTCAAACCGAAAATTAGAGACTTTAGGGTGTTCCTTTGATTTCTCTTTCTCTCTCTCTCTCTCTCTCTCTCTAATATATAATATATATATAAAATTATATATATATTATATAATATATATATACATCCTGAAGACGGGACATCGAAATATATAGTCAGTTCAGTGGTTTCCCCCTATTTTCTTTTTTTTTTAAATTTTATTTAATATATATATATAAGAAAAGTTTTGTCTGTACATTGCTTAGAACTGACTCATTTCAAGTTATATTTTCGGTTTATACATTAGGGTAACCGAATTCACCTTTAGAAAAAGTCTGTCTGTTTGTCCAAAAATTTTGTCACAAGCAAACTGAGCCACTATAAATCATAACAAGCTGAAACTTTGACAGTAGATATATGTATGTCTAACTTAAAAGCTAAGATTTGAATGGATTAAAGATTTAACGTATAGTAGAAGGGAAGTTATTGACATTTAAGCCGTGTTTTGCTAGCTATACAGGTATGCAACAAAAATAAAAATTTACAGGTATTTTTATGAATTTTTTTACTATTTTCCGAAGCAAAGAATCGTTGACAAGCCCCTATATAGTTTGTATCGCTTTGGAATCAATCCAGGTAAGTGACCTTTGACCCAGCACCCTCAGAGTTAACTGATAACCAATTCTGTCGCAAAGACAGTCATCCTAACAAGCCAAATCCAACAAATCACTTCACAACAAAGCTAAAATCAGCTTTCTTATATTTTAATTACACCGGTAATTATGATTATTCATGGCCAGAGGCTCATTAAATGTATTATTACTCGTAATTAATAGCATATTTAAAACAATCTAGATTATTCAAATTAAAATTTAATTTCGTATTATAATGATATCATGCCGTAATAAATAAAGCAGGCTAGAATTCGTGACTCAGTGGTAATTATATATGTGTTGATTTGTTTGTTTTGTTTACACCACCGTACTTAAACACTTTCACTTTTAATGCTCTTTCTACAACATTTTCGGGTTATTTTAAAATAATCCAAGCTTAATTTAAAATAGTCTACATTTACTTTAAATTAATTACGGTTAAACCACATTACTCAAGGTTTTAATAGTCAAAATTTAATAAAATAATACAACTTATTGAAAAACTTTGTATAAATTACTTCCTTCGCTGTTGTAATAACAATAGTTTATTTACTTTGACTTTCATATTTTCATTTTTCCTTGGTGATTATAGAAAAACATTATTGCACATATATTCATGTTTCCTTAAATAAGCTTTAATATATTATTTTATTCATTCATTATTTTTTTAATTTTGAGATAAAAAAAATAAAATATATAGCCGAAATATAAATATGTATGAAATTGTAGTAACCTCTTATACAACTTTTTCAGATTAATTTAAAGTAATGCTCGGCTGGCACACACACACACACACACACACACACACACACACACACACACACACACAAACACTAGCTTCCCTCTGTCCGCAGTGCTACAAAACGGGGTACACAAAAGTGGCAGGTACTTTGGACAAATTCAATGACAGGTGCAACTACTAGAGAATTTATCCCCTCAGTTGAGCAAAGGAAAAAGACTAAACCATGTAGTCATAAACTGGCAATTAACTCAAATCCTAACCAGCCATGGGAGATTTCAAAGTTTCCTCCAGAGATTTCAACTAACAAACATTGCAGCATGCTCCTGCGACAACATAACTCCACAAACTGTCGACCACCTGCTGTGGGACTGAATGAGTTTGTACCCTGCCAGGACAGCATTAATGCCAGCAGTAGTCGCGAAGGGTGACACATGGCCACAGCCAAAGCATAAACTGTTAGAGAGTATTATATTCCCTTTGCACAGTATATTTCTGAAATATTTAAATTTTTACAGTAATTCTTAGCAATATGTAAAATGTTCTTAGTGAAATATGAACTAAAAAAAATAATTGAAATAATAATATAGTTACACGAAGTAAAACAATAAATATAGCGTAGGTTAATTCTTTAAACTAACTTACGTAATGTAAAAAGAAAATTTGAATTTTGTGCACCTGTCCCTGGAGCATTATTTAAATGTAAATAATCATTTAAATTTACAATTTTATAAAATTTAGTATAAAGCTTAGAAGTAAGCCGGAATAGCTATAAGAAGCGAATTACATGTAGGACTTTTGTGAAACATGCTGTTATTAAATAATTTCCCCATGGCAGGGATACTGCCCGTGGGGAAACAAAACACACACATACACACAACACACACACACACACACACACACACATGCAAACTCACACTCACACACACATACACACACACACGCACACACACACATGCACACTCACACAATCACACATACACACAACACACACACACACATATGATCAGGCACAACTCTATATCTGATGTAGGTAAACAAAAATATAAACTTTAAACAAAGCTCTAGTAAAGAAAACTATTATTAAAATACTTTAGTACTAGTGAAATAAAAATTGAATGCATTTTGAACTTTATGTAAGCAAGATAATAATATCTAATGAAATTCATGATTATATAAATAAACTAGAATAATGTACGACTTGAATACAATGGAAAACTATAAATTGTCTATAATTCGGGTAGGTGAAATTGAAAGAGCAAAAGCGATATGAGTGTCTGAAGTAATTACAGTCATAAGGCCATTGGGGTGATTTGGGCGTAAGGAGTGTTACTCAGAGGGGGTGTGTAAGCGAGGCGCAAGTCGTCCTTGGCCAAGGGCACACTTCAGCCAAATGTTAGACCTGCCCCCCCGGCCTAGACACACCCCCTTGCTAGTCTTTGCCCAATTAGAGTTTTAAATGCAGAGTCTAGCTTAATTTTTTTTTTCTTTCTATGCTTTGCAAGAAAATATGGAAATTTTGTATTTTATCCTCTATAATAGAAATAGATGAATGTTTTGCTGTTTCAGTCAAAATATTAGTATGTATTGGGTTATCAATGAAAATAAATGTTTCAATGATTAATGAGTCCAATAGAATTGGTTTCTCACACTGATCTGTGAGTATGTGTTTGTATATGTGTGTGTGTTTTTGAGTGTGTGTATGTCTGTCTGTATGAGTGAGTGGGTATATTTGTGTATGTATGTGTGTATAAGTATGTGTTTGTATAGGTGTGTGTGAGTTAATGTGTGATATGGATGTTTGATATGGATGCTCACGCGTGTGCGTGTGTGTACATGAGTGAGTAAGTATGTTTGTATGTGTGTTTGTGCATGCTTGTGTCATATATATTATATATATATAATAAATTCAATACGAAGGAAACACACAGAAAGACACAGACATAACTCAAATCGATATTTCGACATCGATATTTCGATGTGAGTTATATCTGTGTCTTTCTGTGTGTTCCCTTCGTTTTGAATTTATTTTATTTAAAAAAGTCCGCTGGACCGTTTCTTTTAATTGTATATATATATATATATATATATATATTATATATATTGATAAAGTATATTGATATTGTGGATGTCAATTATACTAATATATATCACAAAAAAATAACTTTTATAGTTAATTACATAGCCAGTAAGAATTGGTTGTTATCTGGGTTATGTGTGCTCTGGTTATCCTTTCTTGCTTTCTAATTAAACAGTTAGAGCTATATGTCTGTGAGGTAGACGCTAGGTGGTTTGGTGCCGTTTCTCAACTCTGATCCGGTTGTTGCCCACTCACCTAACCTCTCACCCCTCGGCTCCCTTCCTTCCTTCAGTCGCTTTTCTCTATAAAAATATCAGCTGCTTTTGATCTACCACGCCCCCCTCCTACTTATACAATAGTCGCTCTTATCTTTGTTACGCAATCAAGCTAGTGTCGCCTCTATTCAGACCATTCTAGATTATATCTCTTTTGATACTCTTACTTCGCTTAGTGTCCCATCATAAAGCATTTTCATTAATATAAAACACACTTTCTGCAAATTCAAAGATACTTTTATCAAAAGACAAAATTAGTTAGGAAAAGTTAATATACATTTCATTATGCTAAAGATGAATAACACGTCTATCACACAAATGAAAAATAAACGTTTATCTCTAAATATAATGTATATTTTATTAATTAATATTAAAAATTAATAATTAATTAATTCATATAATGTTATATATTATAACAATATTTATATTTTATTATGAATTAATGTAATTATTATAGTATATTTTATAATATTAATATATTATCTAATTTATATTATATTTTAATATTTATAAGTTCCCTTTTGTTCTTTAATTAAAAATAAATTAATAAAAATATATAATATATTATCATATAATAACAAGATATCACAATCTCGTTGGGTTTTTGACTCTGACGAAAATCGCTTGTTACGGTTGAAACATCTTAGTCTTTTTTTTTTGCCCATTTCTTAATGTTTTTTGATCATTGATTATAATATAACATATATAAATTGTTAAAGTAACTATTTTTAAAAGTTTAAACTAAAGTAAAGTTAATAGTTATTAAATAGTAAAAAGTAATTATTATATTATTCAATTCAATATAATTATTATATCATTTATATTTTATACTAATCATTTATAAATTTCCTTTTGTTGTTAAATTTATTAAAATAAATTAATGATATAATTTTTTAAAGTAATTTAACATTTTTAAATAAATAAATCAAAACAAATTCTTTATTTTCCACATGCAACTATAATGTTTGCACCTCAAATTTCCTTTTTACATACAAAATTACAAAACAAACTTTGAAACTGTTACTGTTAGTAATTTTAAAATGTCTGTATAAGAAAAGACTTCATTTCCTTAAATGTAAAATTTGAATTTCGATGTGTCTATTTAGGTCATTTAATCTACTTTTTTTTCAAATTTTACAGACAAACTATATAAAGTTCAATTTATCTTCAAATTTATTTGATTTTTAAAACCAACAACCATTGTTAACATATAGTAGATTTATGAAATTCAAAACAACCTGTAGCACTGTTACAATGACTTGTACATCCAAGCAATACATCTAAACTATCTACAACTGATAACACTGCTTTCATTTTATTTACAAAACCATTGAACTGTCTAATGATAAGAAAAACGAAATCACGTCAAATAATTTGATCTATTACTACCTTCGATATCCAGATAAGACATATTTATGAATGCATCACGCATATTGCATATTTATGCAATGCATATTGCATATGCTAGTTCTTGCATATTTATGAATACAAGAACTATATGTGAACCTATAATTTGATGTATTCACTTACTTCATCATAGATTTATAACCAATAGGAGTCATTTAAATTATGGTGACAAATTGATGATGGTAGATATGGATTGATGATTATATATGTATATATATATATATATATATAAATCAATGATCAAAATATGAAAATGGGAAAACAAGACTTTCATATTGTGGTTTGATCATTGATTGTTATTTTACCTGTTTATGTGAAATCTTTTTATATAAATATATATTGATGATGGCGGATATGGATTGAAGATGATAGAGATGAAACTATGATGATAAATGGATTGATGATGGCAGATATGCATTGATGATATTAGATATATTAATATGTTATATAATCCATTCTCCACTATGTTAATTATAAACCACAATTAATATGCTTTATAATCACAGCTACGGCTTGATGATGTAGACATGAATTGATGATGGTAGATATATATATATATATATGATCAAACCACAATAAGAAATGGGAAAACAAGACTAAGATCAAATCATCTTACCCAACCAGAGTTGGGTTTTGCCTCTGACGAAGACCGCTTGTTACGGTTGAATAGATCTTAGTCTTGCTTTCCCATTTCGTATTGTGGTTTGATCATTGATTGTTATTTCACGTGTTTATGTGTAATCTTTATATATATATTATATATATATATATATATATATATATAAAACGATTTCACATAAACACATGAAATAAGAATCAATAATCAAAACACTTGTTTCAAACCATGATTTTTCTCATTTTCATATTGTGGTTTGACCATTGATATATATATATATATATATATAATATATATGATTTTAAAAACTGGATGTCTGTTTCCACTTGATTTAATTTTGTCTTATATTTTTCCAAAATACGAAATTTTTTCTTCAACTCAGAACTCAACTTAAAAATTAATTCACCATAATTTCTTGTTTTATTATTGAACATGTTTCGGTGTACGTTCACCATCTTCAGCAAACACACGATTAATTATAATTAATTAATTATAATTAAATCAAGTGGAAACAGACATCCAGTTTTTAAAAGCATGTATTGAAGAAGGACTGCTCCCAACTTTTACAAATATATATATATATATATATTTTTACATGGAGACGTTCTTCTTGATTTCTTTGGAGACATTGATTGAAGAAGCATTAAACACCGCATGCGATTGGTTGACTATACTAGACAGCCCAACCAGTCACCCGGCCTCTCATGGCTACTCAGCCGATTGGTCATCACCATTCACAGGAGCATCGAATTCGCTCATATCGAATATATATATATATATATATTGTATACATATATTTGATTGATGATATAATAATGACAGCTACTGCTTGATGATGTAGACATGGATTATGATGGATAAGGTATATGGAGACATGAATATGATGGTTTAAACTTTGGAGGTCTTTTCATGAAAACAAGCTAGTTGTAGTAGACTGTTTACAAAAAGATTGATCTAAATAATAATTTAACAAGATAGTATCATGATTTACTCTAAATAATAAGAAAATTTTGGACCAATTAAAATAGTCCCATGAAATTATAGACACTTTAACGAATATGTGAGATCGTACAGGCTTTGCGACCGGACGGCTTAACGTCCCTTCTGAGGGATTATGAACTTAGTTTTTTCACTCCCCGCATTAATAAATCTTGGACCAGAGTTATTGGATCTACCAATCCAGAGACGAGCACATAAGCCACTGAGCTACTCTGGTTTATTATTAATAAATAACAAAGAAGAGCTGTAATGGGTACTTTCTTGCTGGCGAACTCATAAAAAACAAAAAAAAAACAGTTATTCTTCATTTGTTACACATTTGAATAAAATTTACTGTTTATTTTTATTTTAAAATAGATATAAATAATCTACTTGTAACTTCTTTGAAATATATACAATGAAAGAATGTTATAAAAAATTTTCTAGTTCATTTAAAAAAAAAAACCAATTATGGAGTATAAGTTAAAATAGTATGGTTAGAAGGGAGTGGCCCCATGACCCTTGATATTGGTAAAGAAAACAGAAAGGTCAGCTGAACCCTCCACGATACAGCATTGCTCAAAACATTGCACTCTATTGGAACAATCAATAATGATGTTTGAAACAGACAGGGTTTTGTCTTTCTCTGAACCTTTTTTCCTCTTTGCCTGGCTTCATTAAAGCCCATTCATTCTACCTTTTAGAATATCTTTAATAAAGTCCACTATAAAAAACAGTTATATTTTTAGCATCATTTATGAAAACAAAAACTGAATAACAACAATAAAGATTATTAATAGATGATAACAATTAGCCAAAATTTTATTATTGCTTTTAACATTTCCATATCTTATTCACGAAACCAAAACCAAATAATTACGAAACCTTATAATTAAACTTTTCTATTGATTATTTCGTTTCTTATTTATTGAAAAATTTTTTTTTGCCTAACATATTTACACAACAACTAAATAATTTAATTATTTCATCATTTTTTTAATTCGTCGTATTTAGTTTTGAAATATATTATCAAAGTATATATGATTATATATGAATGGGTAGTCAGTTATTGATATATTTATTTACGCTTTATTCATTCCTTGCATACTTTATTACAATTTGAGATTCTTAATCCTACATAACACTACTTTTTTTATCAGCTGCCGCAAAGAAAAAAAATAATAGAAGAACCAAGGAGTCGAGATTAAAGAAAAAATTAAACAAGAATAAAGGTGAAGAAAACAAAAAATAAACGAAATATATTAAACAATATTAAAAATTAAAAAAATTGATTTTTTTTTTTAAAAAAATTTATATTTCCTTTATCCTTTTTTCTTTACCTTTATTCTTCTATAATTTTCTCTTTGATCTTGACTTCTTGGATTTTTTGTTATTTTTCTCTTTCACTATGCCGCACTGCTTTACCCCTCGCCCAAAGTGTCCTTCAATTGGCTGTCATACCTCTGTCAATGCAGTTCTTCTCCTGAGAACGACTGTCATAACGGTCGAAATAGAGAAAAGTGAGTCTTTGTTATGCTTCTTTCTATGTGTCACAGTTTATTTTAACTGTAATCTGTCCTGCTGGACCGCATTTCTTTTATTATATATATAGATGATCAAACCACAATATAAAATGGGAAAAAAGACTAAGATTTTTCAACTGAAACAACCAGCCTTCGTCAGAGTCAAAACCCGAACTCAGTTTGATCATTGATTGTTATTTTACGTTTTTATTGCATAATCTTGTTATTATATATATATATATATATATATATATAATCAGTTGGGTTTTTTACTCTGACGAAGACTGCTTGTTACGGTTGAAAGATCTTAGACTTGTTTTCCCATTTCATATTGTGGTTTGATCATTGATAAATATATATATATATATATATATATATATATATATATATATATATATATAGAAGTTTAAACCACAATGGAAAAAGAAAAAACTATAGAAAAAAATGCAAAAATGCATAAAAGTGACTTTTGTGTTAGCTACTCAGTTTTTCCTTTGTTTCCTCTCTGATGACTTACATTGAAAAGCCTCAGAGCATTTTTTTTCTATTGTTTTCCTTTTTCCTTATGGTTCTTCCTTTTATGCATATATCTGCATATATTATATGATCAAACCACAATTTTTTTTCTAACATATGTATTTAAATACATAACTACGCATATGTTGCGTAACAAGCATATGTAGCTTGAGCAATACAAATAACTTTGACAAGCATCAGCAAAGAATGAAATGGGAAAACAAGACTAAGATCTTTCAACCTTAACAAGCGGTCTTTGTCAGAGTCAAAAACCCAACTGGAACACTAGATGCAGAAAACATCTGGTGATGGGTTGAGAAGAGTGGTAGGAAAGAGTGGTATTTTAAAAGGGTGAAAGCGCTGGAAAGGACTAATGTCCAGAAAGGGATGTTTGGGGAAACAAAGAAGTACAGTAAAAAAGAGTAAAAAATCAAAAATAATCAATCTATAATTTTTATTCATGTTGACGCTTTTTAATTTTCTAATTAAATCTTTTAATTATTTAATTTAATATTTAAATCTTTTAATTTCTAATTCCATTGCTTTTAATATAGCTGCCTGAAATTGTTCCAATTAGTGTGCTCAAAACACTTACTAACCATTTGGACAGGCCATATGAAGCTGAACCAACCAAACTCACAATCCAACTATAGGGTAATTATCCTTATGCGTCTTTTTATCGATAATATATATATATATATATATATATATATTATCAATGAACAAACCACAATATGAAAATGGGAAAAAAAGACTAAGATCTTTCGACCACAACAAGTGGTCTTCGTCAGAGTCAAAAGGTTTTTGACTCTGACGAAGACTGCTTGTTGTGGTTTGAAAGATCATAGTCTTTTTCTCCCTTTTTCATATTGTGGTTTGTGTTCATTGATTGTTATCACACGTGTTTATGTGAAATCTTTTTATATATGTATAGTAGTGTTGGTAATAAACTTTTTTTAAAAAATGATTATATAATATTAACAAATAATAAAGTAAATAGAAGTGAGCATTAATTTCAATTCAATGTTTAAGATGTGTAGGATATTTTGCATTCTGGATGTTGTGGATAATATCCTTTCAGTCGGTGGCACGGTTGAGAGATTAATTTAGGAAAGCATGCCAATAATTAAAATATCGAAACTATTGGTATGTATGCCTGCCTGTTTTGAAGTGACTATGGTAATATTTCATCAGATGTTATATTATGCGCTGAGTTAGGAGGTTTGATGTAATTTCCATTGGTGTGTGGTTGGAGGGGGGGGGGGGGGGGCTCGTCGCCCAAGCATGACTAGTCGCCGACCTTAATTCAATATGTGAACAAGCTCAGTTCAACTTGGCATATCACGAAAACGCAACCAAGTGGTGGTTGCAATTTTCACCTTGCCTCGTGAAGAGAACCGTCTCCTAGGGGAAGGACTAAGGTCAAGCTTACGCAGTCTCATTCCTTAGTTGTGGTCACGGACAAAATAAAGTGACCCATCACTACCTCTCCCCTCTTATATTGTTTTTTTTTATATATTTATTTATTCTACATTTAACTTTCTACCTAATCACATCTCAAGGCTATTTCATTTTAACTCAATTATAACAAAACTGAAAGAATGATTTACTCCTGTTCAATAACCTTTAGATATTAATTCTGAACTATGAAGCAAGTTTCCTTCAAAAAAAAAAACATAGTTCTATAGTCAAAAGGGGCTAGGCTAGTTCAGTGGTTACGTGCTCACCTCTGAACTGATAGGACCGGGGTTCGATCCTCACCTGGCCCTCGATTTATTCACGCGGGAGGTGAATAAATCTGAGCACGTCGTCCCTCGGAGAAGGACGTTAAACCGTCGGTCCCAAGCCTGTACGATGTCAGGTACTCGTTAAAGATCTCTACTCTAAATACATTTGAGTTAGGCAAAATTTATGACTCCCACTGTAGAATCAATCTTCATTGTGTGGTATCACAAAGGGCCAATGCTTGGCCTACGTGTGTTCCCTTGTGGAACTGCCACTGCAACCTAACCTAACCTAACCTATATAGTCAAAAAACTGACTCTTATGAGTTACTAATAAAATGAGCCACACTTTCCGCCTCTAGAACAACACCGAAAGGTGAAAGCCTAGACGAACGGGATTGAAAAACAAAAACAGTCAAACTGCAATTTCGAAATATATAAACAAACACATAGCAAGTTTCTTTATATGGTTATATTTTATCTACAAATGTGCATACAGGTTGAATTATGCTTTCATTGTTAAATAATTATAAATTATTCAAATAACTTATTTATGCTGAAATAAGTGAAAGTCATAAGTCGTATTCATTTCACACCAGATGTTTTCTTATATTTATACGTCACCAGTTATGGGCTTACATCAGATTATTAATTTTCTCTCAACAACTATTTCATGCTAATATTCTTGAGAATATAAGTGATTTTTTGATGTTTTCAATTAAAATTATTATTGAATTTGAGTTATTAATTGTGATAAACCTATAATAACAATTGACAAATTGCTGTTCCAAAATCTTTGAAGGGTACTCATTAAATGGACAGTATTTGACAGTGTTGTGCAAGTAACCAGTCACTAACACTGTGCCTGCCTATTGCATCAGCGGCACATCAAATAAAAATTCATTCCTCTCACCTTTATCAATTCAGGTTGATTTTACTTTCCAGATTGCACAATAAAAAATGCATTCATTTGTTTCCGTTACTGAGAAATATATTTCTTTGGGTAATTTATTGATTTGAGTTCATTGTTGGGATAAGACGTTTGAAATACCAATTTATAATGTTTATATGTTGTGCTCATAAATAAAAAAAAAATTGGTTTCGTATCTAACTGAAATTGGTAATTAGTAAAAAGCAATTTGAAAATTTAAGTTCGTGAAAACATCAAATAATAGCTTCAATAAATCTGCTATAATAAAGATTAGGGTTATATTGGTTTAGAGGTCAAGTTAGCGCAGTGGTTAACGAACTCACTTCTTGGCTGTTAGTCCGGGGTTCGATCACCACCTGGCCCAAATAATTTATTCACGTGGGAGGTCTCTGGTCTCTCGGAGAGGTCGTTAAGCTGTCGGTCCCGAGCCTGTACCATGTCAGGTACTCCTTAAAGATCCCTATTCGAAATGCACTTGATTTAGGCAAACATTTAGGACTCCCAATGTAGACTCTGTAGAATCACCAATCAAACAAAATGCCGGTAAAACGGTTGACGTTATTACCCGCTAGGGAATCAGTTTAAATAATAAAATATATATTGGTTTAGCAAGTATAGCTGAGAGTATCAGAAAGCCGCTCCTCGTATTACAACTACATAAGGTTAAGTCCCAGTGGCAGTTCTACACACGTAGGCCGAACATTGCCCGTTTGTGATATTACACAATAAAGATTCTAATTTTGCTGGCCTACAATTTGCCTAACTCAAGTGTCTTTAGAGGAGGGATCTTTAATGATGACCAACAGCTTAAAGTCCTCATATCTCACGTGACTAAGTAGAAGGTCAAAGTGGGTACCGAACCCACGATCTAACAGTCCAGAGGTAAGCACGTAAGAAACTGAGCTACACTGGCCCCTATAAACTATAATGAATCTAATTGTCTTATAAACGTTGCCAGCAGCTCCATTTCTGACGAAAATATACATCTTCAATGTCTTGTAACTTTTCTGGTTGCTTTTATAAACGCTTTGGCTTTTGACGGGCTACTCAGAGTGGGGACAAATGGACACACCCTATCTCGCGACCTTTGTATTCGTAAAGAGAGACCGTATGGATCTACTCTAATCTGGAACAGAGACCTTCCAGTTTGCTTTTAGCCAACGAGAGGTTTTTAATTTCTCCACTTTTTTTCTTGCTATGTACCAAGAGTCCTCACAATGGGGTCCTAATGGGCCAAATTAACTATCATTGCAACCCCTGATCCCGGGGAAACGCGAATTCCCTCCTCGGAGAGGGACAACCCAACTCCTAAGAGTATGATAATCCATAAACTGTCAGCATAGGTAGTGCTAGTCACATACATTTTCTAGAAATTATAAATTTAAAATTGATCATTTTAATTACTTAATTTTTAATTACTTAACTCCTTTAACTAAATTAATAAATTAATTTAATTAATTATCTAAAAATCAGAAAAAAATACATCCTACATCAAGCACTTTATAATCAATGAAAGACATCCCTCTCTGAAGGTATTATTATGCTCAACTTTTCCAATGAGATTAAGCTTGTTTTATCTGTAAAGTTTTTTACACTTTTCTTTATCATTCTCTCTTTTTTATCTTTTCTTCTTTCCCATCCAATTAACTAAATGATTCATAAATCTTTAACTACTAGTTCTTACTCTCTCATACTTCTTAGAGGAGATCTACTAATTTTAGAAATGTGTTCACGGGTCAGTTATATTATACGCGTGAATACATATTTAAATATAAAAAGATTTCATAAAAAACACATAAAATAACAATCAATGATCAAAACCATAATATGCAATGGGAAAACAAGACTAAACCCCAGTTGGGTTTTTGACTCTGACGAAGACCGCTTGTTGTGGTTGAAAGATCTTAGGTCTTGGTTTCCGATTTCATATTGTGGTTTGATCATTGGTATTTAAATATGTACCACCGATGAATTTGTGTCGGTCGGTGGACGCATTCACATCTCTACTCCTGTGTCCCTTCTTTTTTTCCTCTTTTTCTCCTTCTGAAGACGGTAAGACAGCAGAAATAATCGAGAACCGTAAATGTTTGTCTCTTTTTTTGTGTTTTCTAGTTGTTATTAAATTATATGTCCGTTTTAACCGTTTGTTTTTAATTGAAAGTCTTACATTTTTAATTAAGTACTAGCAGAAATACCCACCGTTACCCAAGCTTAAACACAATTTCAAAATAAATGAAAAACATCTATATCACAATTTTCAAGTTAATTTTTATAAAATAAATTACGAACAAATTCGAACTAAACAAAAGTTTTACCAAAGAATTATAGAAAGAAGGTATTCTGAGAATAGATTGATAAAGAACTTTAGAAAATCTGAATCAAACAACATCAAAGAAAATTCTAAATATACATAAATGAGATATTCTTAACAAAATTTTCGAAAATCTAAAGAAAAATGATATTCTGAAATTCTCAATTTAAAGAATTCACAATGTAAATACACCATTTTAAATCAACACCTCCTTATAAACAATATTCTTATTTTTTCCTTCTGTTGCAAGAATAAAAAGATCATAGGACTAAATTATCATAGATTTGGAAGTTCCCAATGTCAATTGTGTACCTGTATTTCCATACATACATATACAATGATCAAACAGTTGGGTTTTTGACTCTGACGAAGACCGCTTGTTACAGTTGAAAGATCTTAGTCTTGCTTTCCCATTTTCTTATTGTGGTTTGATCATTGATTGTTATTCCACGTGTTTATGTGAAATCTTTTTATACATACATATACGAGAACAGACATCGAAACTTTTTCATTTTCTATTCTTCAAATACCTCACTTTTAATTTCTCTGTTGTTCTTTTTTTGTTCAATTTTTTATTAAATACATTCCATATTTGTAAGTATACGGTTGATATTTTCAGCCATCCAAAAGAAAATTAGTTCATACGAAAAATTTTACTTTTAAACTATAGTATGTCTTTGTTATTTTAGGGTAAAAAGCTAATGAAATGGTTCCACATATAAAAATTTAATGATATAAACAACGCGTTTCAAACACGTAGTTTTCTTCCTCAGGCATTAACTAAGGTGGATTCCTCAGTTCCTCAGGCAATTTATATGTGGAGACCATTTCATTAGCTTTTTACCCTACAATGATTAAATACCACATAATAACTGATTGCCCTACGTTAGTATGTCTTTGTTGTTAGAAGGTTATGTGTTTTCTTTTGAAATATAACATATAGTTTAAATTTACTTTAAAAAGTAAAGGTAAATCGTTTCTAAAATGAAATGAATGCTAGTGTAGGGATTACGTAAACACAAACGGAAGTAACCTGGTTTTCATGTTGAATGACGATCTAGTTTATAAGAAATGCTTCTGTAAATCAAACCATAAGCGATGTTTGTACGAAGTACCTCTTAATGACGCGACAATCCAGTGCAGTGAATCCATTCCTGTCACGCTCCTAATTACTTAACAATCACCAACTTGATACTATTTGTAATATAGACGTATATAGGTTTTCGTTCTCTTTTATAATGTAAGTCAATCAGTATTTTAAAAATTGTATTTTTTTTTAACATATTAAAATACGGGTATTATGTATGTGTATTTGTATTCCGTTTGTAATACATTTTTTTAACATATTTATTTTAAATATACAACTACGCATATGTTGCGTAACAAGAATACGTAGTGTGAATAACACAAATAACTTTGCCATACATGAGCAAAGAATGATATCCACTGGTTCAACTTGTCACTTCGTTTCCTGATTCTGGATCATCATGGCAGTAGATCCCTAGGCCATCTTCTCTTAAGTCATCTTGGGGGGATTCTGGGAAGGTGAGGAAGGAGCAAGGTTTTGTACGAGTGGATTTAGGTGCGAGGAAAATTTGTAACGATCAGTGGCCAAATTATGTATAAAAGCGATTTTTAGGTCTCTATGAAGAGTGTGGTTTGTGACATAATAAGGTGTATTAGTGATAGTACGGAGGATTTTAGATTGTAATGATTGTATTTTATGAATGTTGGAAGGAAAATTCTATTTCATTAAAAAAAAGGAAAAGAATATTTCGTGTAGCAAACTAATTTTTTTAAAAGGATAAATAAACAGAACTGAATAAACATTAAAAAAAAATACCTTTTTGTGTTTTGTTTAATATCATATATTTTCCATTAAATATTGGAATCAATAAGGACAAAGAACGAACAAGTTTACTGGTCCAGTAATGCCAACACTTTAATTTAAATTCCACTGAATTGAAGGAAATTATTAATATTTATCCGTTATCAGTTTTCCACATTTAAAAATCAGTTTATATAATACTTCTAATTAAACATTTTGAAATAAATTATAAATAAATAACAACTAACCTAGCATATGATAAGGGTGTTAAACCGTCGGTTCCGAGCCTATATGATGTCACTTACACGTTAAGGAAACCTAGTCCAAAAACATTGTCTTAGGGTGATTTTAGGATTTGTAATATAGAATGTTTATGTAGAATCTGTGCCTAATCCAGTCTAACCTCTATTAGTATAACAATATATATAAGTATAACCTCTATTAGGATTTGTAATATAGAATGTTTATGTATAATCTGTACCTAATCCAGTCTAACCTCTATTAGTATAACAATATATATAAGTATAACCTCTATTAGGATTTGTAATATAGAATGTTTATGTAGAATCTGTGCCTAATCCAGTCTAACCTCTATTAGTATAACAATATATATAAGTATAACCTCTATTAGGATTTGTAATATAAAATGTTTATGTAGAATCTGTGCCTAATCCAGTCTAACCTCTATTAGTATAACAATATATATAAGTATAACCTCTATTAGGATTTGTAAAATAAAATGTTTATGTAGAATCTATGCCTAATCCAGTCTAACCTCTATTAGTATAACAATATATATAAGTATAACCTCTATTAGGATTTGTAATATAAAATGTTTATGTGGAATCTGTGCCTAATCCAGTCTAACCTTCATTAGTATAACACTAGAAGAGGAATCACTTTCAAATGCCTGTATACTTGACGGGTTTTTTGGGTTTTGAGTCTATGTCAAGGCTTTCTTCTTGCTTGCAATCTTCAAACGGAATTGAACTGTGCTTAAAATGCTGACATAGTCACCTTGTAAACCATTTAGACGAACAATACTCGCTATCATTGCATCTGACACTCAGTTGAGCCATTGTCTTTGCTGACACATTCCAACAAAACATTCCTTTCTGTCTTTACAAAAAAAATTCAATAATAGAATAGTTTATTTTTTACTTGTTCTCCAATTGTGACAGATACAAATTGTTTGTCGGGCTAATCCATCCGGATTCTATATTAGCGTTTATTAATTACTTCTTTCTTTTGTCATGATTACACACATCATCTTGAATAATAAACTTCATTCCAAAAGATCAAGGTAATAATGCATTTAAACAAATGAAAAAAGAGCAGTAAAAAATAA
>JAPFBL010000950.1:0-51587 GCA_026182355.1 Hermatobates lingyangjiaoensis | reverse complement strand
AGGTACAAGAGGTCATGAAAGCGATAGATAGATGCATATATATATTGTAGGGTAAAAATCTAATGAAATGGTCTCCACCATTTCTAATCTAATGTGTTCTCCACAAAAATCTAATGATATAAACGACGCGTTTCGAACACGTAGTGTTCTTCCTCAGGCATTAACTAAAAAATAGAGAGTTATCTATAGTACAAAGTAAATAAGTACAAAAATTAATATAAAATAAAATAAGGCGGAAAGTACGAACCTAAGGATGAGTGCCTCTGAATAAGACTGACTGGTAGTGGAATGGACATGGGTGGGGGTATAGGGTACATCTGTTTCTTATTCGAAGGCAGGTACTGATTATTCGAAGACAGGTAATAACTGATTGCACTACATTAGCATATATATATATATTATATATATATATATATATATATGATCAAACCACAATAAGAAATGGGAAAACAAGACTAAGATCTTTCAACCCTAACAAGCGGTCTTCGTCAGAGTCAAAAACCCAACTAAAGAAGAATGTTTAGTTGGGTTTTTGACTCTAACGAAGACCGCTTGTTACGGTTGAAAGATCTTAGTCTTGTTTTCCCATTTCTTATTGTGGTTTGATCATTGATTGTTGTTTCACGTGTTTATGTGAAATCTTTTTATATATATATAATGTAATTTTTTTTATGAGGGTTGAGGTCTAATGATTTTAAACTAGTCCATTCGCCAACGTTTCGACATATATTTATGTCATCTTCAGGGCTACAACTGATTGTTTTACAATTAACACTACTATTACAACTATAATCAGTTATTTCGACTATGGATTTTTTTTAATGACATAAGGATATTATTATAATTATTCTATTGCTTTTACAATTATTTCATAAGTATAGAGATCACTATTTGATTACCTTGGAAATCTGTTTATGTTGCAGCATATCTAAATTTAATATTGTTACATGATTAACACATGATGGCTACTATTTGTTTGTTTGGAGGTTTCTTTACGGTTATGTTCTCTTTTGATTGTTGAGTACCCAGTGTTTTTATTATTATTATTATTTATTTATTTGTTATAATGATTATTTTATTTTATTTTTTATTTTTTTTCTTCTCGGGTCTGCCTAATTTTCATGTGTTAGTGTCCCTATGGTTTGTTTTCTTGTATTGTGTAAAAATGTTTGTGTAAATTTGGCTAAATTTTTGTATATCTGTTCTAGAATTGCAAGTGTTTTCCGTTTGTCCAATGTGTATTATTTCTTTTAGTAGTCTCTTTTGGGTGTGTTTTTCTTTGTCTATAATAAGTGGGTTATGAAAGTCAAAGTTATGTTTTGTGTGTTGGCATGTTTAGCTAGGCCGCATGTTATTTTTTGTCCTGTAAATCTGTGAAATCCTGTTTGCTAAGTATTGGCTGGTTTGCCCTATATATTTTGTATCACAGTCGTTGTAGTTAATTAGATAGACTATATTGCTGTTTTGTAATGTAGAGGTTGTAGATTTGAGTTTCAAGAAAACTAAACTATTTAGTGTTTGTTTTTGTTGTGCAATTTTGCAATGTACAGTGTCTTTTACCGTTTTTTTTTAATCTTTCCGAGAGGCCTTTTACTTACGTAAGACTGATGTATTTTATATTGTTTGTGCCTGAGTTTGTGTTACTGTTCTGAGAGTCTGGCGGTGTTGTCTGTATGTCCAGTGTGTTTATGTCAGTGCGACTGTTAGAATTTGTTATATTGTTATTTCGTTGTCTGTGGTCTCCATTATCATTACGATATGTGTGTATGTTCCAACTGTGTGTAATAATTTTATTTATTAGACCTTTAGGAAAATTATTATTAAGCAATATGGATTTTACTAGAGTTACATTTTTACTAGGGAATTTGGGGTCACTGAGGTTGAGAGCTCTATGTTTTAACGCGATAGCTGTGTTTATTTTTTGATTAATTGGGTGGTGTGATTTGTAATTTAGATACCTGTCACTTTTATGGGGTTTTCTCCACCAATCTACGCTAATGGTGCCATCTGCATTGTGTATTGTTAACATATCTAAGAACGGGATTTTTCCATTGCTTTCCATTTCTATTGTAAATTTTAATTTATTATGAACACTATTGAAATTTTCTATTATTATATCTTGGCTCCCTTGTGGTATAGCCAGATAAATGTCATCGAAAAATTTGTAAATAAAGGGTAATTGGAACGGTAGTAATTGTATGGCCTGGTCTAGAGTTTTATTCATTACCAGATCAGCCAGTATGGGAGCAATGGGACTGCCCATTGCTACTCCGTCAATCATCTCATAAGTTTTTTCTTTATATTGGAAATATCCCCTCTCAGTGCAAAGTTCTAATAGCTGTTGGAAATCTATTTTTGTTAGTTTTGTGTGATTGTTTAGGGTCCCCCAGTTTTCTTTTACTATGTGGTTTACAACTTCTAATGGAATGTTAGTAAATAATGATGATATATATATATATATATATATATTATCAGGAGGAAAACGATCCATAAAGAACAACAAACGTTTCACAGTAAACCATGGACACAGAGTAAAGACAGGAGCACACTTACAGTCTGTAATTTTCGGTTGAACCGTCATCAGGTGAATAGAGATGGGGACACCAAGGTTGTTTCGCAAGTGCGCTTGGTGTCCTCATCTCTACTCTCCTGATGACGATTCAACAGATGGAGTTATCCAGTGATCTTGCTTCTGTAATCTATATATATATATATAAACTAGAATTTTCAAAAGAACACATAGAAAAGAAATCACTGAACTCACTACTATATTTCGATGTCCTCATCGTCAGGAATAGATGTGAATCGCTCCAAAGGCTGATAAACGACCCATATATATATATATATATAATATATATATAATATATATATATATATATGTAATTTTTTTGAGAATTGAGGTGAAAAATTACATCATATAAATATTGGGTCAAGAAAGCAAATCATGATGAATATATATATATATATATATATATATATATTTGTGTATTTTGGGAGCAGACCTTCAATCAAACATGTTTTATTAAAAATTATGCCAATTTTAACTTTTGTTCTTTTCCGAGTTAATTTTTCAAGTTTTCTCACTATGGATTTCCACCTTACAAGGTGGAAATCCATAGTGAGAAAACTTGAAAAATTAACTCGGAAAAGAACAAAAGTTAAAATTGGCATAATTTTTAATAAAATATATATATATATAAAACTAAAGTTTATCGGGACTCGGTCAGTTCTTCAGGTTCAAATTAAACTCTCATTGCCAACGTTTCGGTCTTGATTTAAAACCTTTTTCATAGCCAGAAGTATAAATTTTGAAATAGAATAACTAAGTATTATATTACAAATTATTTTTCTTTGTTAAATAATTTGTAATGTAATACTTAGTTTTTCTGTTTGTCTACGAGTATCCTGACATTTTACAAGCTCGGGACCGACGGTTTAACATCCTTTTCCGAGGGACAACGTGCTCAGATTTATTCACCTCCCGCGTGAATAAATCGATGAAGCTAAAGGTAACACGACATTCACTAACAGTTGTTTGCTGAGTCAGCAAGTAAATGATAAGTTTAAATTTGTCCTCTTGTTTTTTGTTTCACAATTGTGTGAAATGTAACCGATGGCTATATGTCGCCTTGTTGGTAACTATTCCAACAGGTGTTCCGTCTTCTATTTAAAAATACATTATTATTTCCCACATTAGTACTTCAACACTCACTATACAACAACACAAATGCTAGCATTCAAACCACACCTAAATTCCATTGTACAAAACGCATTAAAATTCCTTAAAATAATTACAACTTTCCCTAAATGATAATTCCTTTACTGTTTCATTTAAATTTTTTTTCCCTCAGATATTCGTATAAAGGCGTAAAATGTGTTTCATTAAATACATTCCAAGTACCTTACAGTCGACCGCAGACATTCTGCGTGTCTTATCTCCATCTCCATCTTAATTACTAATAACCAATAAATAATGATATCTGTTAGAAAATTGCAGTTTTACGCCGAAGGGGTAAGGTTGAAGGCCTTTAGAGTTTCTTGTAATGTTTGCTATAAAAACGTGCTTATATCAATACGTTGATTGCATTACCATAAAACACACACACAACCAATCAGTTTAGGAAATATAAAATCCTAATTAATTGAATTTTTATTCTTAAGGAAACAATGTTAGCACATAATGAACAATATAAAGAGATGTAAATAAAACGTGATATAAACTTGTATTTCTTAAGTTATAAGTAACTAATAAATTTAAAATTTCGTTTAACTATATTATTGTTGGATCATAAAAGAAGAATCATTAATATAAAATTATGGTTAAAACCATAACCCAGAGCTGAAGCCATCATGATGTACGACATACCATTAGTACGACATTTAACTATATAATTGTTGGATCATAAAAGAAGAATCATTAATATAAAGTTATGGTTAAAACCATAACCTAGAACTGAAGCCATGCTGATGTACGACATACCATTAGTACGACATTTAACTATATTATTGTTGGATCATAAAAGAAGAATCATTAAAATAAAATTATGGTTAAAACCATAATCCAGAGCTGAAGCCATCATGATGTACGACATACCATTAGTACGACATTTAACTATATAATTGTTGGATCATAAAAGAAGAATCATTAAAATAAAATTATGGTTAAAACCATAACTCAGAGCTGAAGCCATGCTGATGTACGACATACCATTAGTACGACATTTAACTATATTATTGTTGGATCATAAAAGAAGAATCATTAAAATAAAATTATGGTTAAAACCATGACCCAGAGCTGAAGCCATGCTGATGTACGACATACCATTAGTACGACATTTAACTATATTATTGTTGGATCATAAAAGAAGAATCATTAAAATAAAATTATGGTTAAAACCATGACCCAGAGCTGAAGCCATGCTGATGTACGACATACCATTAGTACGACATTTAACTATATTATTGTTGGATCATAAAAGAAGAATCATTAAAATAAAATTATGGTTAAAACCATAACTCAGAGCTGAAGCCATGCTGATGTACGACATACCATTAGTACGACATTTAACTATATTATTGTTGGATCATAAAAGAAGAATCATTAAAATAAAATTATGGTTAAAACCATAACTCAGAGCTGAAGCCATGCTGATGTACGCCATACCATTAGATGGCGTAATTTATCCATGATTGGATATGGTTAGCCAGCTATTGGGCACCGGGAATGGCCCTGGTAATGTAGGTGATCATGGCTAAGGAGTGCCGAATCATGCTTAAGTCACACTTTTGGCCCATGAGTAGCAGAAAAAAGGGTATTGCCTATAAGTGTAGGCATGGTAAGAACACTTATCTATGTAATAATAGTAAATATAAACCTAAAAGTGACGCTCATAGTGTGTTCAGCAAAATAGATGTATACACATATGTTTGTACATGCATATTGTTAATACTACTGAGGTTATTATGATTTACACTATTAGTATGAGGAACCTCGCAACTAACATACTCCGAGTAGAAGTAGGTTGGTTGCGATCGAAGATGGACAACGTCCGAAAGCGCTCCAACAACTCCAGGATCATCTTACGAGGTAAGACCGTTTCTCATACTAATAATGTAAATATATGCTTGTTTTCCAACGTCTAAACTTATAAGGCTTTCACCTTTTAGTGTTTTTCTAGAGGTGGAAATTGTAGCTTATTTATTATTTTGTACCCATTTTAGTAATGGGCGAACCATGTTGCCTGTTCCTTCTAGATTGGGAGTCCTAAATTTTGCATAACTCAAGTGTATTTAGATTTGGGATCTTTATCGAGTACCTGACATCGTATAGGCTCGGGACTGACGGCTTAACATCCTCTTCGAGGGAATGACGTGCTCAGATTTATTCACCTCCCTTGTGAATAAATCCAGAGTCTGTGAATAATACCAGTTCTGAGGCGAGTACATTAACCACTGTACTAATCTAGCCCCCTATATGTACACATATACGCACATACACACTCAAAAACTTTTTACGTGAGATATTCTACACAATTACAACTGTATTGTTATAATCTAAGTATTTTCTAAGTAAATAGTAACACTATCTGGACATTTTGAAAGCTATAAAATTGAAAATTATATTCCTAAAATCAACAGTAGATAATACAAGTACGAATAAATACAAATTGTACCTGGATATCGTAAATTATGACAAAAATATGTTTTACTTTCAAGTAAAATTAAGTAAACAAAAGAAATAAATCAAAATATCTCTGTTATTATATTGGAAACTAAAGTAATAATATTGTTTAAGAATATTATCTTAAACTCTGCCTTTTTATTCAATTTGAATTTTATAACATAGTTTATTTTATATTTAGCAAAACTGGCAGAAAAAACTGATTTTTTTGAAAAAAGAAATAAAAGTACCTATAATGTTAATATAATTTACTAATATAATATATTTACTAATATATATAATTTACTAATATAAGTTAATATAAAATAAATACGGGAAAAGTCTATTTTCATTTTGATTTTTTTTTTGAGAAAAGTATTGCATATTCATCTGAAAGTTACTAATGGTATTTTCTTTATAAAATATGTTCTTAGTTTAAAATAAAAGTTTTAAAAAAGAGAGGCATAGTTTTATCCTTTATTTTTAGTTGTGTCATTATTATAATTTGTATGAATGAGAGAGCAAAGTCCACCAGAATGTGACAAACTGTAAATATATTGTTTATCAACAAGAGATTATCAAACCAATGACTATTAAATAAGAATTGACAAATGACTGTTAAAAGAAGCCATCAACCGGAAATAGTTAATTACAGGTAGCAGCGTATAAACGTAATTGAATAATTACCACTAATTGTGTTCTCTTTAAATCTTTTTGATTATATGTTTATCATTGGGTGTAACACCCATTAAAAGACATAATTAAAAGATAATTAAAAATACTGTAAAAAGAAAGTCATTGAAACGTAATCATGAATGAAAGTGGAAATTGCATATCAATCTCATACTTGGAAAATGGCTTTCCTTAGATGTATTTTGCAGGGGATTAGAATCTGTTAACAAAAAGGTTGTGAATGCAGAAACTGCGATCATTTTCAATAAAATATGCTTGAGAGAAGATCTGCTGCCAATATATACCAATATATAAACAGATTTCACATAAACACGTGAAATAACAATCAATGATCAAACCACCATAAGAAAATGGGAAAACAAGACCAAGACCCCTCAACCGCAACAACACAACAGTTGGGTTTTTGACTCTGACGAAGACCGCTTGTTGCGGTTGAGGGGTCTTGGTCTTGTTTTCCCATTTTCTTATTGTGGTTTGATCATTGATATACCAATATATATATATATATATATATAATATAAAGTTCGTGAGTTTGTTTGTTTATTTGTTTGTTCACCCATTTGACGTGGAGATAGATGCCTGAAATGATTATAATCTTACTTTTGTTACGACTGGCTTGGTTGTCGTATCTAATAACTAATCGTATTAGGGGGTCAGAGTAGCCCAGTGGCTTGCGTACTCGCAAAGTTAAATTATAAATTATAATTAAATATTATAAATATAAATATTTAATAATATTTATCATTTGGGGGTCAGGCTAGCCTATAATAAACAATAAACTATTGCATTAGTGGTTAAAAATGAATAATTTTAGAAACACAAACTTAAATACAACTGTCAGATAAAATACGAATGTTCTAAGGTAAAAATTATAAAGACAAATTCCTTTCATTAATGTTATTTTCTGTTGGGTAAATAAATTGAATATTTCAATTTACAAGTTTTGTTAATTTTAAATACATTTGATTGCTTATATAACTTGAATTGATCTTTTATTTATTTATGCCATAATATAAATGATTTTTTTTGCTTTTAAATGATTTTTATTTTGCTAAATATACTTACTGTGTATATATCATGAATCATGTTAAGAATTCTATATTAAAAGCTTCGGCAATAAAAGAATCTGTTTCCGTGCCTTAATAACAAGAAACAACAATTTAAAGTTATCCCTGTCAATCATGTTCAGTGAATTTATTTCAATAACTATTGCTATAATTTCTGAGTGACACAAATGGTCACGAGTAATCCAGTTAAATATATTATTATTATATAAGTTTGTCTGACTTCGCAAATCTTTGTTGTAGATGTCCGCTTGTTTACTCGCAGTTCATCCTCAAAGTAGACTTGAAGATACTCTATCTGCGAAACTGGTTCATCGATTGCAACTCCATTCACAAGGTGAGTCGAATTTATATAATTAATATTATTGTAAACAGGAAAAACGATCCAAAAAGATAACAAACGTTTCACGATGAATCACAAACACAGAACTAAGGAACAAACACACTACAGTTATTGCTTGGCTACATTATGGTTTCAAAAATTATAAAATGCATTGTGAAAAATTAATAAGACACAAAATTAGGACGGAGGGGATTGTTCTTCCTAGTAGTTTGACTTACCGTGTGCTGCCTGTGTGCTGTTGGTTTAATTTTGGTTTGTATTCCAAAAATCAGAAGTGATTCAATTATTTTGAACCTGCTCTAATCTTGTTTGACACTACGATGTTTTCTATTAACACCTTCCACGAGAGTTGTTAGTTGTGCATTTTAGTTGTGTGTTCACGTATTTGAACACAACATGTATAAAAGAAGGTCTGCTTCCTACCTTTACTTATATATATATATAAAGATTTCACGTAAACACGTGAAACAACAATCAATGATCAAACCACAATAAGAAATGGGAAAACAAGACTAAGATCTTTCAACCGTAACAAGCGGTCTTCGTCAGAGTCAAAAACCCAACTGAGGTTTCTTAAAATTATTTGTTTTGATAATTCATTTTTATGTTAAAAGTATAGTCTCACCTAAGTTTCTTTAGGTTAAATTTCTTTAAGGCAACGAGAGTTTGATTTTTTATCCTGGAAAATTGACCGAATAATATCAAACGGTCGATATATTATTAAATCTGTTATATATATATGTTGACTGCCGTCCCTCTGTCAATTCACTTCTTCTCTTGAGGACGACCGCCATTACGGTCGAAATTGAAAGTGAGTCTTTGTTATGTTTCAGTCTATGTGTCACAGTTTATTTTAAGTATATATATATATGTGTGTGTGTGTGTGTGAGATTAAATTTTAATTTAAAAAAATTTAATCTCACATAAAAAAAAAGACTGTTCCCTAAATATATATATACATATATAATTTATCAGAATGGAGGAAGTCTTTATAATAGTATATGGATTTTAATAAATAACGCATTGTTAATAAAATTTAAGAAAATTGAAGGTTTCCATAATAATTCATTATTTGTAATAAAAAAGATATATATGTATATAATTTAAAATTTAAATACTTTGAAAATGCTTTAATAGTTTGAAAAAAAATATTTGAACTTTTCGTTTTAAGTTAGTTGATATAGATTGTAATATGCATTTAGAGCTCACGAAGTTTTGGCAAGGATATGATTTGGTGGTTTTAATGAATATTATTTAGAGATGAGAGGTGGAAGAAGATGGTATTTTAGAAGCTGTAGAAGGAAGTTTGGAAATATTGTAGTTGACGGCAGTGGATTCTATGGCAAGGATTGCTGCTGGTTTAATGATATGCAAGTGGTTTAATGGAGAATTAAGGACAAATCGCCGAGGTGGTAAACGCTGCCTTTGTGCCGTGTTATTTTCATACAGTATGGAAATTTGAAATTCAGTTATTATATGGGTTGAAGCGGTGCTGTAATAATGGGCCTTGGGTCGGGCTCTTCATTGTCTCTTTGACGGGAGGGAGAGAGACTTGTGCACCTGCGGAGTTAAGAGAAGACCTCGGAAAGGGAGGAAGAAAGGCGTTTAAAAGGGTCTTCTACACAAAGCAATCTTACCGACCCACCTGACACACTTGCTTCTCCAAGACACCTGTTCTCGTGTACCCCCTAATAGTCGAGAGCTTTCACACTTCGCATACCATTCTCTTATCCCTCTTAATGATGACCACCTACAAATACCTTCTTTTTTATTATCTCTCTCTCTCTGTTCGCTAGTCCAAAGTTTGTTTGGCAAATCGTAATTAAATTTGACTACGTTCGTATTTCTGATCTTTGGTTTTCTGTAGAGGTGGTTAGAAAACACTCTAACCAGAGGTTAACCCAGACCGAAACAAGTCCGAACCAGACCGAAAAAAGTCAGTGTTATTTGTAGTGTTACTAATTCTGAAAGAATTGTTTTTAGTTTTGAAAATGACAAAGAATTTTTGACTAAACGTAGGCTGATAATTGTTCTTGTATTGTAAACCTAATCTTTGATAACAAATTTAGTAATTTAAATAAATAAATAAATAAAAATAAACGAGTCAATTTAATTACTTTGAAAAGGTGTTCAATCATTTTCAGAAATATAAAGCTGTATATTTTTTTGCAACAATCATAACATTGAATCAGTACTTTAATTCTTTATGGGTACTATAGATTAGTTAATGTTGCAGTGACAGTCCCAAATGAAAACACACATAAGGTCTTTTTTTTCGAAAATAAGACACTGTTTTACTTTCTTTATAGGTCCAAAATGCGTTCTAGGGCTTATTTTCGGGTTAGGACTTCAAGTACAACAAGTAATAGGCAATAATCAGACTTACAGACTGAAATGCACAAACATTGTATCTGCACAGTCACTCTATGCAGACTTCTGCCTCATTTTATTTTTGAGATAAATTATACTTTATAAATTTTAAGAATTACAGACGCTCCCCAACTTACAAACGAGATATGTTCCCAACGGTCGTTCGTAAGGTGAATTAGTTCGTAAGTTGCTTCAGTGCTATATTTTGTATGGAATGTATGTCTAAGGTTTATAAAAGTATGTTTAAGGCTTGTATAAGTAACCTGTATTGGTTTGTACTGAAAAATAAACATTTAATAAAATAATATGCTCTATAAAGATATATACATGTAGAACTGGAGAGAATACTACATATGTTAGAGAGAGAGAGAAAGAGAGAGAGAGAGAAAGAGAGAGAGAGAGAAAAAGAGAGAGAGAGAGAGAGAGAGAGAGAGAGAGAGAGAGAGAGAGAGAGAGAGACAGTATGCACATGTACCCAATAAGACAAATAAAATTAAGTTTCACTTACTTTTAGAAGATGTACAAAATCTAACTTACAGCATCTCTGTCCGAACATTTTTCGACATACCCGCAAAAATGTTCGTATGTACCGTTGTTTGTAACTCGAATGTTCGTAAGTAGGGGAGCGTCTGTAATTTTGACACGTGCCTGTGCACTGCTTGAAACAGATTGTAGAGGTAAACAAGGAATTTCTCAGAATATTTTGTTGACAAACAATTCTCTGAGATATTAGGGTAGCTAGAGATACCTACTAAATTCAAAAGCGTTTTTTAATGAATTATATTTTTCTCATTATTTTAACTAGGGCTTATTTTCTAGAGAGGGCTTATTTTTCAAAAAGTCCCGAAAATCACGCTAGGATTTATTTTCGGGGGATGCCTTATTTTCGGAAAAAGACGGTAGGATAAACATTGGCTCTTTTTGTGATACCACACAATAAACATTCTACATTAGTAACCCCAAAATTTTTCTTTACTCAAGTGTATTTACAATAGCAATCTTTAACGAGTACCTGACATAGTATAAGCTCGCGACTGACAGCTTAACAACCTCTCCGAGACAACGTGTTCAGATTTATTCACTTCCCTCGTGAAAAAATTTAGATCCAGAGTGGGTATTAAACCTTGGATCTACCAGCTACTGGGCTAATCTGGCTCCCTAAAATTTATGAGAACTATATTTATTTCGTTTTACTACTTTTCACAGAAATAGTTTTACTTTAATGATTCACAAAATAACAGTATGTCATCATGTGGAATAGTATGAATACATTCATATTGTTAATACCACTGAGGTTAGTATGATTTATATTAGAAATAGGTAAAACCGTCATACTTCGTAAGATGATTATAGGTAGGTTTGTTGCGATCGAAGATGGACAACATCCGAAAGCGCTGCAACGACTCTAACATCTTACGAGGTATGAAGGTTTTACTTATTTCTAAGACAAAGTATGACATATATTTAACTCTTTATTTAACACATCATTTCATTTAACACATATATTTAACACATCATGTGTTTTAGGTATTATAACATATAAATCAGATATTCTGTTGATATATGTACAAGTTGTAGGTCAGATCATCTATAATTCATCGGAAAGGACGCTAAGCCGTCGGGTCCCATTTTACACAATGTCTATGACTCGTGAAAGCTCGATATTCTTAAAACACTTGAGTTAAGGAAAATTTAATACTCCCCATGTACTATGGGTACATAGGGAGTATTCAATTTCCCCCAATGTACTATGGGTACATGGGGGGTATTAAATTTCCCCCAATGTACTATGTGTACATGGGGAGTATTAAATTTCCCCCAATGTACTATGGACACATGGGGGCCCATGTACATACGTATTAAAACGTAACGTAAACGTTGGGGTCAACTTGATAATGTTCTCGTTCATTACTAAAATGGTTGTCGAATAATAAACGATACGTACTTTTCAGCCTTAAAACACCATTTAATAATTTTCCAACTTGCAATGGGTATTAGTGTGGCTATTTTCCAGTACCTGCACTTATAAGTAGAAGTCTATAAGTCTGGGTACTAGACAGCAAAAGAAAAACAAAGGTTATGCCATCTTGTTGTTACTAAATACATATATTTGAAAATATATGGCAAACATCAGAACAGGTATATTTGAATATTTATATTACTTCGAATAAAATGAAAGGTCCGTGTGGACAATAAAAACTTTGACAAAAAGGAAAGAACACAGAAATTCACTACAGAACTAACTTCGATATTTCGACATCCGTCGTCAATTCTGTGTCGAAATATCGAAGTGAGTTCTGTAGTGACTTTCTCTGTTCTTTCTTATTGGTTAAAGTTTTGAATATTTATATTAGTATATTCATGGAACATTTTTAAACAGTATTGTTTGGCCATGTGTACTAGCCTAAAATACATCCTAGTATATAACACTAAGATATATTTGATGTAAGAAAGGTTATTTTTCTACAAGGTTAAATTATGGGTACTTAAAAATATGCCTGAAAACTACACTAACAATTATGATATACTCTATTGGATTACACAAGTGGTAATGTTTAGAACTAAATACAGTCAAAACCAATAGACCACTGAGAAGTGAAAAATAATTTAAAGAAGTACATACGTCCATATAAGACACATCGATGAAGCACGATAATTAGTTGGATGCGATGGTAGGACGTATCGATGAAGCATGATAATTAGTTGGACGCAATGGTAGGACGTATCGATGAAGCACGATAATTAGTTGGACGCGATGGTAAGACGCATCGATGAAGCGCGATAATTAGTTGGACGCGATGGTAAGAAGCATCGATGTAGCACGATAATTAGTTTGACGCAATGGTAGGACGCATCGATGAAGCACGATAATTAGTTGGACGCGATGGTAAGAAGCATCGATGAAGCACGATAATTAGTTGGACGCTACGGTAAGGCGCATCGATGAAGCACGATAATTAGTTGGACGCGATGGTAAGACGCATTGATGAAGCACGATAATTAGTTGGACGCGATGGTAAGACGCATCGATGAAGCACGATAATTAGTTGGATGCGATGGTAGGACATATCGATGAAGCACGATAATTAGTTGGACGCAATGGTAGGACGCATCGATGAAGCACGATAATTAGTTTGACGCAATGGTAGGACGCATCGATGAAGCACGATAATTAGTTGACGCAATGGTAGGACGTATCGATGAAGCACGATAATTAGTTGGACGCAATGGGGTCTTAAGCACCAACCATTTTGTGATTTCTACAGAGACCGCCGTTTAAAATGATCACTACTTGATGTAATCAAAAATTAAAAATCTAATCCATAAATAAAAGATATACTTTATCATTGGTGTAGGTATAGTTATGTTTATTTTTCTTTATTTCACTACAAAAGACGTCAATTCTGCATGATCGCGCCCCACGAAGGTCAAATGTATATAATCAAATCAGTAAAGGTACAATCAGATAGAACGTGGTCGATTTTTTGTACCCCAACTATCGCCTTATATCGATGTTTAACTGTTCGTTTGACAGAAAAGAATAACAATCGTGAACTTTTAGTAAAACTATAAGATAGAATCATTCCGGGCAAAAAAAAAAAACTAACGCCATCTGTCGGCACAAATCAAAAGAGTACTATTCTGATGAGGAAACACTTGGATGGAAATACTAGAAGTTAGCAGGTTTTATGTGTGGTCTATAATTACAATTATGCAGCCAGTTACCTAATAGTTAAAAGCAGACAGATTCGTTAAACTGGTAGCTTAAACAGCATTTCTTTAACCGAAACCAGTGCAGCCAAACAGGAATTTGGCAACACTGACTGGATTAAGCACTAACAGGGTTTATATTATTATTATTATGGCAAACCGTCATATCTCGTACGATTATCTTAGAGTCGTTGGAGCGCTTTCGGACGTTGTCCATCTTCAATCGCAACTAACCTGTGATTGAAGATGGACAACGTCCAAAAGCACTCCAACGACTCCAAGATCATCGTGCGAGGTATGACGGTTTGCCGTATTAATAATATAAAGCATACTAATCTCAGTGGTAATAATAATATGCATGTAACTAACAGGGTTCTTTGCACTCTAAGTGCCAGTAACACTATCAGTTATATTAACCCTGTCTCTTCTTAACTCTATTAGCAGTATGATGTTTTCGTAATTATTTATCTAATTACTGTTAAAAAAAAAATTTGACAGAAAAAAAAATACCTTTACATTTTCGAAATTCATAATAGGCTTAATATTAGATTGTTTTCATCAGTATTTTAACCTTGCAGAAAATAACCTTCTCAAAGAATTATTTTTCAATTATTCACATTTCACAATTGTGGGAACTGCCATTATTTAGTTGATGACTTCTCTTTTTATATTTTGAGAGTAGCCTACCATAACTTACGCTTATACAGGGAGAAATGAAATAACATGCCCGATATTTTACGGTATTTTATTTCTTTTTGGAGACACTCAACTGTCAAGGAATATTGTTTTAACTAAATTGATAATACTGAACGAATTGAAATAAATATAAACAATAATAATGCTTACTTTGCTAAAATTTCTATTAAATATATTTTTACTTTACTATAAGTAAAGTATAGTGGTCCTGAAAAAAAAAACTATCTCGAGATTTTGACAGAATTACATGTTTTGAGGTCGGAAAAGTAGTGTTACGAAGTTTTTTCAATTATGTATGTTTATGAGTGGATGAGTTAAAAATTTTTTAGTCAATAAAGCGGCGGTCAAGAGTCTTTGATGTATCAAATTTATATTTCAAAGAAAAATATGTCTCATAGTGTAGATCTGCTGCATAGTTTATGAGCAGTTATGCATGATGGGAAAGTTGCTTCTTTTGTCCAAATTGTCTTATTATACAACATTTTTTTCTCCTAAACTACTAATTTTAGAGTTTTGAAATTTTGACATTATTTTTGAGTATATAAAATCAATAAACAAAAATTCTTAGTTTTTTGAAAACAAAAGGAATTTTTTTTTTAATAAAATGTAAGCGTTTTGACTTGTCATTCAATCTGAAAGATTATGAGCGTAATACAAGCGATACTTTTTAACGGATCAATATGAAACTATTTCCAAAAATAAAACTCTACGTGGAGGATGAGTTGAGATAGTTTTTTTATAAAAATTTCATTAACCAAAGGGCTGTTAGAGTATATTTTTCTGTTTTCAGAAAATGTTTTTTGACGCTAAACGGCACACTAAAAAAAAAACCATGATTTTTTCAAAAAAATTGAACAAAAAATTAACAATCTATAAAAAAAAATTCATGATATTTCAATTACGGCAAACAGTAATGAAACTGTAAAAACGGGATATTTATCCTGAACTAATGGTTTACTTGCTATACTTGTATTTTTACATTTATTTACATTGTTTAAATTTACTTAATTTCTTTGAGAGAATCCACTGAAATAAATTCATGTTTAGAGGTTTGATTAAAAATGTTTGAATTATTCAATAACTTACATGATATATAATAAGAATATATTCTTACCTGTAAAAAATCAGTGACAATGAATGTAAATTTCTGATGCTTTCCATGGTATGATGGATTTGTCTCACAAAATCCTCTAATCAATCGATATGTTGCACCTTGGAACAAAAATTAATGTCAGATTGAAATTTTTTTGTGTTTGTGAATCATATTAACTTCAGATAACACTGAAATGTGAGGAATGAACTCTTTTCTATCATGATGTTCATAAATATTTAGATTTTTTACTATTCTTGTCTAATAGTTCAAATCTATTATTTTCAAAAATTTCAAGCTTCCAACTATAAAAGTTTTTATACTGAATAGCCTGTTTAGACTTTGATTTGAGTATGTAAAGCTGGCTAATTAGTAGTATATTTTTTCTCAACATACATTCACAGCAACCTTATAAAAGATTACAGCACGCAGGAAAAACGATAACTCTTTTTCAGAGTAAATTCAATTTTTATGATTTTTGACAAGTCACTTAAGGGAAAGAAAAGTGAGTTATTAAAAAACACAAGCGTGCCATAAAATTCCCAGTATAATAATTTTGTATAAGACCAAAAATGTAAAACATAATTCAAGATTGAAAATATTTTAAAAAAAAAAATAAATAAAATTATCTCACATCTTAAATTAAAAATTATCATAAAACAACATTTTTCCTTACAAGTTTCTGACATTATTCAAACAAATTAGGAATATTTTTGAGTTTTAAATTGAAAACTTTGTCTAAAATATTCAATCTAGAAGGTCAGGTAAACTTTGTAAGAGATTCTATTGTAAGATTTTATTTTGTAACACGAAATCTAATTTTTTACTTTTCAAAAAATGTTATTACTGTTTAGTTATACTAATGATGATCTATGCATCAGTGGTGTGATATACAAAAATAAGCATATATATTGATAAGTGGATCAAGCACTATCCATAATACCTCAGGAATGAAAGACTAATAAACATCTCCCGTTTAGACATTTATATTATGCCTAAACATGGGACATTATATATTATATACCCAAGAAGCTTGATAATATGTTTACTTACAGTAAAGTTGAGTGCAGGCCACTTCGGTTTTTTTTGCTTAATTTTGTATATTTATTCTAAGGAAGAATATCCTTACTTGAATAAGTTGAAGTGTTATTTTGTAGGGTAAAAGGCCAATGAAATGGTCTCCACATATAAAAATTTAATCGCATCAACAACGCGTTTCGAACTAGGTGTTCGCGTTGTTTATTCGATTAAATTGTTATATGTGGAGACCATTTTATTAGCTTTTTACCCTACAATGAGTAAATAACAAATAATAAATGATTGCACTACGTTAGAAGTGTATTTGTTTAATATTAGGTATATAAGGATCTATTTCAAGCAAAATAAAATATTAGAAATAATTAATCCATTCATTTATACTTAAGAATGAAAATAAAGTGTCTCAACTAAATTCAGATAAATTGGATAATACTGAAGCATAATAACCCTTTGAGTAATGGTATTTAATATTATGAAATTCAAGAGGTAGTTCTTAAAGAGGTATGCATACGCTCCGTGATCCTTAAGTATGTATAAACTCCTTGATCCTTAAGTATGCATAAGGATCTTACATATGCAGTGAGAGAAGAATGGTATTATTTGTTATACTATTTGATAATATAATATCAAATACAATATCTCTAGTAACGTATTATATTTGACTGTAGTGTGACTGTTTATAATATATAAAAAGAAACCTCATGTTACAGAGTTTATCAAATTTATTAATACCAGTAAAACAAAGTTACTTTTATCTGTTATAGTAAGATGAAATTCAATATTGTAACTTATTTATATTTGACACTATTATCACCATTTGTAATAAATAGAAAGAAATCCTTATAATACGGAGTTTATAAATTAAATAATGCCAAAACAAAGTTAACCTTTTCAAAGGATAAATTGGATTAGAAATGATTTTTAAAAAAGTTGAATTAACAGATTCATAGGTCTCTATTTACTAAATAAATAATTATTATTTACTCAGAATTTAATCGCTACATTTGGGGCGGACGATACATAATGCGTATGTCTGTTCTATGCAAATGTTGATTCAACCAATAAGAGCTCTAATTTTTTGTCATTTCATTTTGTGAAATGACTTGCATCTCCACACTATGACGTTAGCTTTATTTGTAAAGGTTTGAAATGAATTCAAATGTGTTCTTACAGAAAAGTTTACTATTTTTAATTAGATTTTACGTCGATTGAATGACAGTGCAAGAATATTGAAGGCAATTGAACATCATAATAATGGCCAGTTGAAACATAATACTAATTGTCTTTTCAATATTCCCAGTGTAATTATTTCTTCTGTAGACTGTCCACTCTTATCTTTAGTAATATTATATGTTTATCACCATTACAACTCTCCAGGAAAAAAGAATATGTCATTTAATTACCACCATATTCTATATCATACAAAAAATCACCTTGTAATCGTTCTTAAGGCTCAGAAAATTTATCAACTGAATCAAAATGGTTTCTTCTGTAATAGCATTCAAAAAGCATCTTTTAATATCATTGAAAACAGTTATTTAGTGTGTTAGTTGTGTGTATTTCTCTAAATAAACACGTGACACTGTGTTTATTCAAACTAGGAAGTTTGCAAATTATTTTCGTTTTAAAAAAATCTTTATGTAGTACCCTTCAATTTTTCTGTTAAAAAATTTTATACTTCTGCTTATTATTTATTAAAAAAGGTTTCAAATAAAAACCAAAACATCGGCAATGAACCTGAAAAACTGACCGAATCCTGATAAATTTTATATAATATATACACTTTTTCAATGAAAAAACGATTCGAAATGGACAAATACAGTTCAATGTACATAAAGAAACATAGAGAAATAGCGCACTGATACAGAGACGGTTGGATCTCCGTGTGTGTTTTTAATTTCTCATGTTTCTTTATGCACATTGAACTTATATAATATATATATATATTATTTTAAAGAGTATTTCATTTTTTTAATTTATAATCATATTACGTTAATAAAATTTTCATTATGTTTTACATATATAATTATTTTTACAGCTTTGTTATTACATTTAGATTGCATAATATAAATAGAAACATACGTATTCAGTTATTTGATTTTTCCATTTCACTTCTTTGCTTGATTAATAAAAACTTTTCTTCATTTGAAGTTTTAAATATTTCATATTTAATAATCAATTAAATTGATAATAATGAATTAAAATAAGATTTAGAGAATAATATTTCTCTCGAAATATTCCGATAAATTTAGATATAAAATCAATGAAAACGAAAAATACTCCTCCAAGGAATGACTTTGATTAAAGTACTTAAAAACTAAAGTTGATTTTAAGAAAGTACGAATAAAAAGAGATATAACCCCGGTACGCTCGAGTCTAAAGATCTGCATTTTAATAATAACAACATGTCATATTGTTCTAACGTAGATCAATAGTTTCTAGTTCGTTATAGCATTTAAAGTGAGAATAGCTACATTTGAAACAAATGAAATTATTTCATTTCTTATTTATGATTTCGGTAGTACATTATTAGAAGTTTTTATTACAGCTATACGATAACCATCTCTATATATAAAGTTCGTGAATTGTTTGTTTGTTTGTTCACCCATTTTCCGTAGAGATAGAGACTGAAATTAAATATATATTAAATCATTAGTTATGCAATCCGTATAGTGTGGTATTTACTCATTCTGAGGTAAAATGGATAAACCAACAAAAGTCTCCACACAAATGAAGTTTTATTCAACGCTAATTTTTGTAACTAATTAGATATAATTTGTATTATAGTGTCTTCCTGATGATGAACACAATGTTCGAAACGCGTTGAATAAAACTTCATTTGTGTGGAGACTTTGTTTGATATCATTTTACCTCAGAATAAATATATATTATTTATTACTGAAGAATGTTAAATAAAACAAAATTATCACTATATTCCCAAAATTGCCATGGTAGCAAGTGTCTTGCGTGCTCGCCGATGACAGTAGCACAAATATATTAAAAATAAATGTAACAAAAAAAATGTTTGAATTTAAAATTTGAATAATATAAACAATGGTAATAAAGTAAAGGCGTGTATCCAGGGTAGCCAGTTGCTTGCGTGCAAACGATGACAATAGTGAAAATGTATTATATATAAATGCAAATGAATGTATATAAATTAAATATAAATGTAACAACACATTTTTTTTTAATTTAAAATTTGCGAAATATAAACACTGGTAACAAAATAAAGGCATGGTGCCAGAGTAGCCCAGAGGCTTGCGTGCTCGCTGATGACAGTAGTGAAAATGTATTATATATAAATGCTACAAATATATAATAAACTACTACATTAGAGGTTAAATATAAATAATTTTAGAAACTAAGATAAACACAACTGTCAGATAAAATTCGAATGTTCTATTGTAATATTATAAACCCACATTCCTTTCATTAATGTTATTGTATGTTAGGTAAATAAATTGAATATTTCAATCTACAAGTTTTATTTGTTTTAAATATATTTAATTGTGTATATAACATTAATTGATGTTTTATTTATTTATTTAATAAAATAAATGATTTTTTTTTACTTTTTAAATGTTTTCTACTTTGCTAAATATACTTACTTTGTATATATCTTGAATCATGTTAAGAATACTATATCAAAAGCTTGGGTCATATAAGAATCTGATTCCTTGCCTTAATAACAAGAAACAAGGTATTGAATTAATTTCAATACTTGTTGTTATAATTTCTGAGTGACGCAAAGGATCACGGGTAGTCTAGTAAGTTAATAAAACCAAAACTTCATTGATTGTCACCGATGTTGTTATGTTAGTAAATTTCAATGTAGGCTGCCACAGATTTTTGGCTTTTTTGGCGTTTTTTATTTTATTGATAAAAGAAGTACTGAACAGGAAATACATCGCATTTTAGTTTATTTCATGACTACTCCTAATTCTGAAAAGTTTTTACCAATTTTTATATTGGATAGCAATAACCTTATCACTATTATATACAGTAAATCAAAAATATTTTTTAATATCCCTAAATAATGTATTCACTAGTTTTTCTACCTTATTTTTTCATCTTTTCTAATAATTTATGCAGGCAATGCTAATCTTTCAATAAAATAATCAATAATATTCCGTAAAAAATGATTTCATCTAATGATGTTAAATCATTTTCGTTTGTTTTAAGAGGTTGTTATGTGTTAGGTATTTAAATTTATGTAAAAGTTCATAAATTACCATTAAATTACCATTAAATTACCGTTAACTGTAAGAGCCTTGGTTTTTTTTATGATATGACTCTTATATTTGACAAAATACCAGGTAAAGTTACATTTCCTTACTTCCAATTTGAATCTTTCATTTTGCTTCCAATACTGATTTAATATGCAAGTTTTTTTTATTTTTTAGAAATAAGTTTAAAATACTCGTGATATCATCCATGTAATTTACGTAAAATTTATTCAAATCTTTGCTTTCTTAATATTTATTTGGATATATCGTTTGGAATATTACGTGTGAAATTTCGTAGCCCAAAAAGGAAGAAATTTACATTACTATGGTCTGTGTTGTGAAATGCTCTCTTTTTTCGATCTTTTATCCAGATGGAGCTGAAGATGACCTGATGCTGAGCAAGCTGAACTTACGATACTCCTACTCATTTGTTACTTGGTTTACCATTAGTGAAACAGATTGGTGTTCGGGTACAACAATATTATTTAGTTCCCTAAATTGACACAAAGTCGTATTTTTTTTTCTTTTTTGAAGATGAAAGTTACTGTCGGTGCGTGGAGGTGCAGGTTTGTCCAGTGACAAAGTGCTCGTCTCTGGAGTGGCAGGTCCATGGTTCAACACCCACTATTACCCTCTATTTATTCTCTTAGTAGATGAATAAATTCGAGCAAGCACGTCGTCCCTCAACCACGACGTGTGGGTAGGGTAGGCCTATGAGAAGGAATAGCTAAACTTTTCTCTGCTTCACTTTACCTTAAATCAAAATCATAATCACAATCATCAAATACAAGTGGTTTCAGTTAGTTTATGTTTATTATACATTACAAACCGTTCGTTTGTAAACCTGATTTTTTTTCAAAATTAGTCTATAATTTGTTCTCGTTTTATGTAGAGAAACTAGCAATAGAAGGTGTTTCGAAGGATAAATTAATAAAATAAAAGTAATAGCACTATGTGTCACTGTTTATTTTAAGTGGTATATATATATATATTTATATCATTGATCAAACCACAATAAGAAATAGGAAAACAAGACTAAGATCTTTTAACCGTAACAAGCGGTCTTTGTCAGAGTCAACAACCCAACGTCAGTTGAAAGATCTTAGTCTTGTTTTCCTATTTCTTATTGTGGTTTGATCATTGATTGTTATTTCACGTGTATATGTGAAATCTTTATATATATATATATATATATATATTACAAAAGTAAAAATTGTTTCACTGTAGATCGTTTCCATATTATATATTACTCTGATATCAAAGATTTGAAAATATTGGAAAATTGGCCGATTTGTTTTTGGGGAATACTTATTGGAAAAGAATATATGCTAACATGTAGCCTCAAAGTGGTTATCATTACTGAGTGTGATGATTATCATTATTTATGTGATTCAATTACAGATTAGGCGAATAAAGAAGCATCCTAGTATGAATAAGCTAAACGAAGTAATTGTATTATTGATTATTATTATTGTATTAATTGTATTATTGAGTGTATTTATACACCCGTCACTCGATTTTCGTACTAATAGAGACGGATACAGGTCCGGAAACAGAAAAGTCCGGAAATTGGTAACACTGGTAAGTGGTAGCCGAATGGTAGGTAGAGTAGGCATATGAGAAGGGAGGATAGCTAGACTATTCTCTGCCTCACCTTGTTTAAATCACAATTATAATCACAATCATCAAATAAAGGTGGATACAGTTCGTTTATGTTTATTATACATTAAAATACGTAATAATAATATTGTTTATCCATAATAAAGGTATAGTTTGCTTAAGATAACGAAATTGGAGTAGCCTAGGCTACTCGGTCTCACTCTGCCCTCATTGTGAATTATCAATACCTAGATAATAATAATGCTATTCGGAAGAAAAAAAGTATGGAAACTTGAAAGTACGGTTTTTTTTAAGTAAAAAAAGTTGAGGCTCGAGTGTATTTATTAGTTTTAACGATTGATGATTGGTTAAAGTTGCTCTGAATTTCTCACACTTTTTTCTTGTATACTCTATTACTGATTATAGACTATCCAATCTATTTGAGATTTATGATATCGTTTGAATGCTAGTAGTGCATGGTTGTTGGCCAAAAGGTACAGAAGAGCTCGTGAGCTTCCACGGCAGACATAAATCGTGGCAGTGATGCCTATCAGGGGGTGCGTGACTCGCGTCTGTCCACAAGACAGCGGCTTCTTCTAACCTCTTTCAACTTTGCAAGTCCTTTATAATTACTTTTTTTTTTTTTTAGGAATTCCCTATTGCTTAATTCTTGATGCTATTGAGTAAGATTTGCAAATTATGAAACACAATACAGAATATTCTTCCTTCATTGACCTAATTTTGACTTGTTTGTCGCTACAGACATACACCTGTAATTATATTTCAGTTGAATCAGTAGATAAGATAGCATTAAAGATAATAAGAAAGAGTGAAAGTAACAGGGAAAGGAGAGAGAGATATAGGAAAAAATAATTTAACTCCAGTTGATTGCGCCACAAAAATATATGAGAGGAATTTTAATAAACAAACCTTTACATGAAGTTAAATGTGAGTCGCTATTTAGATATCCATTAAGAATACTTCAATATGAATATAAGTCAATGACATATTAGAACAAACAAGCACAGTGACAGGTACATATACAAATAACTAAAACCAGCGGTCGTCATTCTTTAGAATTCATGGACTACTAAATATATAATTTTTTATTTGGAGGTCCACTAATATGGATTTGAAAAAAATAGAATAATAATCAAAAAGGTTTTAGTATATTTAATAGGAAATGTACACATTAAATGTAAAAAAATATAGTAATTATTTAAAAAAAATAAGAAATAAAAACTGAAGGATAGTAAAATATTACTTCTTTACTATTTTAATAGATATATTCAGAAGGAGAGCTGCGTCTATTTCAAGCTGAGAGAGTTTTCGAGTTTTAACATCTTTTTCCGCAAATAAGACACTGTTTTTACTTTATTATTAGGTCAAAGACCGTGCTAGGGCTTATTCACGGGGGAGGGCTTCAAGTACATTAAGTAGATTTACATATTTTTGTTTAATATTTATTTTTATATAGAAATTTAAATTTATTCGATTACAGTCATGTCATTTTCTGGAACATCGTCATAAATTATCAAAATTTTAGAATTTCGTTCTGATTTTTCTCTAAATCTATTTCCTGTAGAATCATTGGTCTGAATCTTTCATGACTTGCAATATAGCTGTGGTTAAATTAAGCTTCCTTGAAACGAACTTTAGAGGTAAACAAGGAATTTCTTGAAATATATTTTTCCAAAGAATTTTCTGAAATATTACGACAGCTAGAGATATCTACTACATTCAACAGTAATTTTTTAACGACTTATATTTTTCACATTATCTTAACCAGGGCCTATTTTCAGGAGAGGGCTTATAGTCCAAAACGTCCCGAAAATCACGCTAGAACTTATTTTCAGAAAATACGGTAATTACTGTCACTGATTAAAATGTTTTTTCACATAAATATGTAGTTGAAAATTGAATCAAAATTTCAGGCAATATAAAAAAAGGGATATTATTTAATAATAGTCTCTTTTCTTCGCAGACTATCTAAATATTTTCAGTGACCACCAGTGGTCTGCGACCCACAGATTGGCGACCGCTGGTCTAAACAATATATATCAGAGACAGGTTTTTATTCATATTTTTATTGTGAATGTAATGTGAATTGAAAACGTGGATTTCAATGGTTTTTTTTTGTAACAGTTAGTAAAGTAAGATTGGCGTGGAAAAAAAATTGATAATGATATTTGTTGCATTTAAATGTTTTCAGTTGTTCAAAGATTAGTTTAAATGGTTCAGTTTAAAAGAATCAGTTGTATGTGCATTTCTAATTCTTGTTAATTATATTTTTATTTTGTATATGTAAGTGAGAATATATCCAAAATGTTTACAAACATGTTATAAGTCCCACAGTTGGGTGGGATTTGAATAAAAAAAAAATCACTTTTGGAAATCCCCCTGAGTCTAATAAAATAAGTTTCACAAATTCGCCTCAGTGAGTGTTTGTATCTGTTTAAGCAGTAGGCAAATATATCAAAACTAAAACAGCTTAATCACTAAATTAAATATTGAAGTTATTGTTTCCCTGAAACAATAAAGATGATTCGGCTTCAATATTGCACTTTTTTTGCAAGCACTTTATATGAATGAAATTCTATTTATTTGATATTTGGTAGGAATTTGTACATATGGTGATGTTCTTTAAAACCACTGTGTTTTTTTTGTTTTTTTTTGTAGGATTGAGAGTTTGCTATGAAGCTACACCCACGTAGCTGATTCCTCTAGAATCCTAAATCTTTAGTCCTAAAACTGTTTTTTTGAAAACAGTAGTTTTACTGTTTACAGTTTTTAAAAACTGTAGTTTTTGACCTTTAACGAGTATCTGATTTTGAAGGGGTACTTGAAAGCATATCGTCCTCTCTAAGAGATGACGTACTCAAATTTTGTTCACTTCCCGCGTGAAAAAATCTATCCCAGGATTTACCTGATTCCAGATCAAAGTCGAGTACACAAACCATTGGGCTACCTTTGCCCTCTAGTTGACATTTAGTATGTTTAGGTTGCAATATTCATAGAAACAAAGAATGATTAGGGTCAAAAGTTCAAAAAGCGTTCTCGAATAAACATAAACGAACTCTTTCCACAAGACAGTATCTTTATAAAATTATTTCACTCTATTTTTTGTAACTAATTAGATATACTTTGTATTATAGTGTCTTCCTGATGATGAACACAAAGTGTTCGAAACGCGTTGAATAAAACTTCATTTGTGTGGAGACTTTTGTTGGTTTATCTATTTTACCTCAGAATGACTTTATAAAATTGTTTTACAAAAAAATAATTTAAATTTTAAATCGTTCACAAAATTTTTTTGTCAACTAATTTAATAAATATTGATTAAAATGCATTTAGATAAAGATTAAATTTTATAAAAAAAAAGAGAAAAGACAAAAAAATAACTTTTTTTTAAGGTTTCCTCGTTAGCGTGCCTTAGGGGATTTATTAACTTGTTTCCTTTTTGGTTACAGTTTTACTCTACAATAGGATATATATTTATATTCTATGTATGTAAGTGATTACATTCCTTTATAATTACATAAAATTATTATGAATGCGGAAATAGCGTCTCGACCAGTAGTTGTTCGAAATAGCAATTAGTTTATTGAGGATTAGGTCCAAATAACTTGTGATTTCAAGTCGATGCTTCGCCGAAATTTGTTCGGCATTATCAAAGCTTATTGAAGAAACTATAAAAAAATATTACCTACATCTCTTCTTTTTGTATATATCTATAAATTATCAAAAAGAAGAGTTGTGAATAGGGCATTGAATAGTTCCTTCAATAAGCTTTGAGAATACGGAAAATATTCTGCGAAGCGTTAGCTTAAAGTCAGTATTAATTAGTAATTAATGGCGTAATAATTAACCGAATGAATTAGTTAGTGATTGTATTTGCAGTTGTTTTATCGTGGATATTGCGATTATGTTGTGATGCTTAGTTCTTGGGAAGTTATGTTACCACTAAACTGTTAAAAAACAGCATTTGTTATTTTCACTCATCTCATGCAGGTAAAATGAAAATAATCTTTTTTTTTTTATCATCTTTATTTACAAATATACAACTACGCATATTATGCGTAACAGGCATATGTAGTAATAGATTACACAATGACATCGATGCACATGAGCAAAGAATAAAACCCACTGGTTCAACTTCTTACTTTGGTTTGAAAATGATCTATATGGAAAAATATTTGTGATTAGGTTATTAAGAATAAGAAGCTATTTATGTATCATCATGTTATAAACCCTCTTAAATGATAACTTAGAAATTATAATTATTATTATAATAGCCATTTATTTTACAAAAAAAAAAACAAGACAATTGGTTAATAAAAGAACATATTTCTTTTGATAAACTTGTGTATATATACAGGGTGTCTCAAAAAAAATGTACTCACTCTTAGAATGACGACAAAACATTTATTTATGAACATAGAGTGAAATGAAATAGCATCGAATACATGAGACAAATGTAATTGAAGAATCATGTTCGCAAATGTTCAAACTGATGACCACTATTGTCCAGACAACGCTGATAACACGCACCAAGGGATTCGCAAACGTCGCGAAACATGTCATTAAGAATATCACGTCATTCTAAGAGTGAGTACATTTTTTTGAGACACCCTGTATGTTACAATTAGGTTTTATTGTAGCCCCACATAGAACTCTCTCAACTCCAACCATTTTCTCCTTTCTCGAGAGACTCTGAACCACATTGGTCCTGCTGGTTCTTTAAATTCATTCTTCTTATACTTTCTCTTTGAGTTTTCAAACTTTCTTCTAGCTTTTCTAAGACACCACTCAGTAATTGCCTATTTCCACCTATAACTAAAAAAAAAAAATAATGCAACATAATTAATTTGCAAACTATGTCTCGCTAAATTGATAACGCATATCATATCATTAATATTAAACATATAATCTACCATCTTACCTCGTCACTACTGCCGTAGCTCTTGGACCGGTTTCGGGTGTCACCCATCTTTAACACGAACTGATCTAATGAATCCTACCTATCTGTTTATATAACCTAACTATAAAAAGATTTCACATAAACACGTGAAATAACAATCAATGATCAAACCACAAGAAGAAATGGGAAAATAAGTTGGGTTTTTGACTCTGACGAAGACCGCTTGTTACGGTTGAAAGATCTTAGTCTTGTTTTCCCATTTCTTATTGTGGTTTCATCATTGATAACCTAACTATTGTAGGTTATATAAACAGATAAGTAGGATTCCTTAGATCAGTTCTTGTTGAAGATGGATGACACCCGAAACCGGTCCAAGAGCTACGGCAGTAATGTACGAGGTAAGACGGTAGATTATATGTTTTAATATTAATAATACTAACCTCTGTGGTAATGACGAAATGCATGCATATCATATCATTTCATCGCTTATCTCTTTCTTTCTATTTAATAGAAAGAGATAGCGATTAAACTAACTTTTAATTAAAAAAAATAACAATTCTTGAATTATTTATTAATTGAAAATTGCTTAGGCGTTCTAATTGTAACATTAGTAGAATATTCAAACATTAGTAATGAAAAATCAGTCGTAATTAGTTTGTCACAGTATGCCAATATTTTAAAATGTTATATTAGTCTTTTGTTAGGCTATATCGAAATTTGATGTGTAAGTTCCTTTATTTGGATAGAATGAAAACTATACTACTTAATGAAAAAACAATATATAACATATTTAAAAGAAGTTTCATATAAATATGTAAATATATATAGTTAATCACTACAGTATATTTGAATGGTTGTTGATAATTTGATTTATTAGTCTTTGTTACTTACTGATATTCTGATTGGTCCTTGATTTTGTGGACAGTCATATAATGACTTCAGATGTTTGTTTACATAATTAAAAGTTCTTTGGTGATTTCAAGAACAAGTGTACACCAAATAAAAGCCTCAATTATCAAAACACCACTCGGTAATTATCTTTATCTATCTATAACTAAAAAAATAATGCAATTATATGTAATTAATTTGCAAGCTATGTCTCGCTAAATTGATAACGCATAATATTTCATCGCTTATCTCTTTCTTTCTATTTAATGATTTAAGTAAAAGTATATTTGAATGAGCTTGCTAATTTGAATTATCAGTCATTGTTACTTTCCGATATTCTGATTGGTCCTTGATTCTGTTGCCAGTTGATATAATGACTCTAGATGTTTTAAAAGCTACAATTATCAAAATATTAAAAAACCCAAAGTCATTAGACAATATAAACTGGCATAGACAATATAACTTTTTATTAAAAAAAATAATTATTCTTGAATTATTTATTAATTGAAAATTGCTTAGCCGTTCTAATTGTAACATTACTATTAGTACCATATAGCAAAAAAGGGAATTATAATTCTGAAATATTTTTTGAGCTACTGATAAGAGGTATTTGATCTTCTTATCAATATTTATTCGTTGAAATGCAGTTGTTAGTAAAAATCTAAGTAATATCAATTAGTTGTTTGTTTTCCAGTCCCCACATTTATATGGATTCTACCTTTTACTGATATTACGAGTATAGGGGCAGAAAGTGTGGCTGATTTATTATTTGGTACCCATTTTAGTAATGGGTGAGCCACATTACCTATTGATTCTACATTATAAATCCTAAATTTTGCCTAACTCAAGTGCATTTAGAGTAGGGATATTTAACGAGTACCTGACATCGTACAGGCTCGAGACCGACGGTTTAACATCCTCTCCGAGCTATGACAAGCTCAGATTTATTCACCTGGCACATGAATAAGTTGAGGTATCGAACTTTGGACCTACCAGTTCAGAGGTGAGTATGTTAATCACTGAAGAATCAGGCCCTTGAGATATCAATTAGTGGTACGTGCCAAATTTGTATATATATATCGTTGTACCATAAAAAGGGCTGTATAGCGAACTGACCGTTAGAATATTAAAAAATTATTAATGAAAAATCAGTCGTAATTAGTTTGTCACAATATGCCAATATTTTAAACTGTTATATTAGTCTTTTGCTAGGCAATATCGAAATTTGATTTGTATTTTCCTTTATTTGGATAAGATGAAAACTATACTACTTAATGAAAAATTCGACAAGTATAGCAGGTGATCTCTTAGTCTAAGATAAACAAACAGTTTTTATAGCGTTATTGCTCTTTCTCATAATTGAAACTTCATGATTTTTTTTTTATGAATTGCTAATTTTTTGTTCCATGTTTGGTCAAATTTTTATTATTTTTTAACGAGCCGTTTAACGTCAAAAAAACATTTTCTGAAAACAGAAATCGTACTGTAACGCCCCATTAGCGAATGTAATTTTGAAAAAAAATATCTCAACTCATTCTACACATAATGTTCTATTTATAGGCATAGTTTCATTCTTGTCCGTCAAACAGTATGGCTTGTATCGCTCTCACAAGGTTTGAGATTGAATTATAAGTCAAAATTTGTACATTTTATTGAAAAAAAAATATTTTCCCGTTGATTTAAAATTCTGAATATATTTTTCGTTTGTTCCATTTGTAACCTCAAAGATAATGTCAAAATTTCAAAACTCTAGGGTTATCAGTTTAGGAGAAATAAATGTTTTAAAAAAAACAGTTTTTGGCAAAAAAAGTGACTTTTCCATCATGCATAATTCTTCGCAAACAATAGGGATCTTCTTTCCTATGGGGCCCATTTTTGTGTAAAATATCGACTTGATCCATCAAAGATTCTGGACCGTAGCGTGGTAACAAGCAATGCTAACACACTCACCCACCCACCCACCCACACACACACAGACATCATCGTAAAAACTTCATAAAACGACTTCTGGGACCTCAAAACATGTAATTCTGTCAAAATCTCGAGATTGAATTTTTTCACGATCACTATACTTTACTTATAGTAAAGTAAAAAACAATATATAACATATTTAAAAGAAGTTTCATTATTTACAATTGGAAAAGTGTTTTCAGAAGATCACTACAAGTTGTGAGGAAGATTAAAGATGAGTAAGATGGGATGGTTATGAAGATGAATGCGGTTTTCGATGAAATATAGTTGGACAAAGAGAAGATGAATTGCCAAGCGATAAATACATAGCGGGTGGATAGTGGCGTTAGGAGACCTCCCCCTCCCCCACAGACATATACATACAATGCCTCGGTGTCTGTCCACTGAAGGCCTCACCACACCTTCCTCTTCCACAAATGTGCCAACTCAAAAACAAATCAACCTTGCCTTTATACAGTAATTTATAAGAACTTATATCACTGCAAAAGAATGGTTTTTATTGCTATTGAAAAACATATTTTATCTGTTCCTGTGATACTTTTTGTTTTGATTTATTATTTAGGCGGCTCAAAAACAAAAAAAAAGTGTCTGAAGTAATATAAATTATAATTGAATTTAAATATAATGTGAAGTTAAAACATGTTTGTTAAATTCAAAAATAAAAACCGATATTTATTTAAAAAAATAATGTCCGAAGTATCTTGAATTTTTGGTTTAATTTATCGTACAAGTAGTTAAACTAAAATACTAAAATAGTATTTTATGTAATACTACATTATTTTACAATAAACACGTGAAATAAAAATCAACGACTAAACCACTGTAAGAATTCAGGAAAACGACCAAGATCTTTCAACCGTAACAATCGGTCTTTGTCAGAGTCCAAATGATCCTGAGAGTATCAGTTGACCTCTGACGAACACCAGTTATTTTGGTTCGAAGATCTTAGTCATTTTTCTGTTATCTTACTGTGATTTAGACGTTTATTTATTGATGTAATTGTATATATAAAATAGTTATATACTATTATACTCGTAATACTACAAAATTATTTCACAATAAACATTAGAAATAAAAATCAATGACTAAACACAACTGTAAGATTTCAGGAAAACGACCAAGATCGTTCAACCGTAACAATCGGTCTTCGTCAGAGTTCAAATGATCCTGAGAGTATCAGTTGGACTCTGACGAACACCAGTTATTTTGGTTCAAAGATCTTAGTCATTTTTCTGTTATCCTACTGTGATTTAGACGTTTATATAATGATGTAATTATATATATATATATATATATATATAATAGTTATACACCATTATATGATACTATAAGTATATTATTAAACGAAAATTCTCCGTGAAATTTGATTTGATTAAAGCAGACGTAACATTTTGTGCTTAATGACCAAATTTTTTGTAAAACAACTCCATTACGTTACTCAATTATTTTAATGATAAAAAATGCTTAAAAATATTACAAATGAAAGACAACATTAAGAAAGTAATACTTAAAGTGGATTTTAACATTCTTTCTTGTCTTAACTTTTACACGAATCGACTTTTCTTTTATTTTCTGGCTAGATAATAGAAGAAAGCTTCATCTAATATATTACGACGGACTTTTCATCGAAGATAATAGTTGCGTTTACAGATTATGCTAGGGTCGAAGGTAGCATAGTGGTAACGTGCTCGCTTCTGGACTGGACCCTCTCGAGCACTCGGTTAAAAAATCTAAGCACGTGGTCCCTCAAAGAGGACGTTAAGCTGTTGGTCCCGAGCCTGTACGATGTCAAGTACTCCTTAAAGATCCCTACTCGAAATATACTTGAGTTTGGCATACTTTAGGACTCCCTAATCTATAATGTTAATTGTGTTGTGTCACAAAGGGCTAGTGCTCGGCATATCTGTGTTCTCTCGTGTACCACCTAACCTAACCTAATTTACAGATGTACCGCCTAACCTAATTTACAGATTGTACTACAAATTTTCAGAATTGCATAAAATAACTGAAATTAAAGAATATAAAATAAATAAATACGAGTAATACACCAAATATATAAAATGCTAGCAAATTATTTGTTTATACAATGTTTTTTAACTTCCCCACATATAATATATTTATTGATACAACAGAGGAGGAATTCTCTAAATTGACTCTGTTTAATGTCTGAAGGATATTATAAAATGAAGCGAAAGGAGAGGTTAGTTTTAATTCTAAATGAACATATCAATAAATATGTAAATTTATCATATTGTGATTTCATCCTTGAATTTGAACACTATTATCGTAAATCTTCTGGAAAATAATATTTCTCTATTCTGTCTATATGCTTAAGCGTATGCTTCCTACTTTCACCTCTTGGACAACTAACCGAGTGAATAATGGTAGTAATGTGTTATATATTGTGTATTTCAAAGCAACTCGTTTAGGTAAAGCTCCTAAGAAACCATTATTTCTTAGAAATATTTTCCATTTTTTTTTTGCAAGCAGCATATATACCGAAACATTTTTTAGTTTTGCACCAGTCAAAGATTAACTATAAAGTAGAGGTTATCAACATGGTGTGCTGAAGGTCAAGAAAGGTCGAAAGTAAAAAAAAATTGTAATATTACTGTAAAATAGTACGTGCAAAATGTGTGGACATATATCGTTATATCATAACGATGAATATATCAATAATATCTTATTCAGAGGCACTCATCCTTAGTTAATGCCTGAGGAAGAACACTACGTGTTCGAAACGCGTTGTTTATATCATTAAATTTTTATATGTGGAGACTATTTCATTAGATTTTTACCCTACAATGAGTAAATACCACATAATAACTGATTGCACTACATTAGAATATCAATAATAGTTGGAATATTCAAACAATAGAAATATTTTAAAATATTATATTAATATTTTTTATGCCTCAGCCAAATTTTATTTTTTTTTTACGAATTCTTTACAAAATGTTAAAAAAGACTGATGGTTATTGCTTAAGAAATAATAGTTGGATACTTGTATTTGAAATTCATGCTAGTAATATAAAAGAAATATTTAATTGTTAGATATTTATTTATCTAGAATATAATTTTTTTCGAAAAACTGAATGAATATGGTTTAATTTTTTTTTAACCATATTGGGCCAGAGATGACGAGATATTTCTGAAGGGAGTCCGCAGGGAAACTAGTTGAGAGGCCATGCATTAAAGCATTTAAAAGTGAGATTATATTTGCAATTATAATAAAATACGCATTCCTGCTTAATGCACTAGCTGACTGATTATAACTGCTTTGATTTTTAGCTATGAGGTTAGATTATGTTAAAAGTGGCAGTCCCCTCAAAAGAACACACTTAGGCCAAACATTGGCCCTTTGTTATACCACGTTTTTTGCTACGAATTAAACATGTTGATCTACATTAATATGTTAAAATCAATTAGTAATTCCTTAGTATACACCTTAGTGTGAAAGTCAGCACATAATTATCGAATTAACAATTTTTTGCGACAGTCCAATCTAGGACATATACCATCGATGAATTCAAACGATATAACTCACATCAATTTGAAACATTTTGAATTCTATACTCCTTGTTCTTACCGTTAGCAGTTCGATACCTGGAGAAAAAAAAATGTTGTTGTTTTATTCGGATGACTTAATAAACTTTACATGGACTTCCAAACAACAAATAATTATGAAAAAATGTGTCTGACCGTGTATCTTCTCACGAATTAAAATACGGTCCGGGGTTGTTTAATATTTGAGTAAAAATTGAAAACAAAATAAAAGTACAGAAAAAAAAAACTGTCGCTCATGGATGTACAGACATTTTTAGCTACACAGTAGACTAGCCGATAATGGTGTTTGCTATTCCAATTTGAGGTACTTTGGACCATGAATGACCATGTTTGTGGACAAGGTGCATGTGTACTCATGGACAAGTTGTGCTTTCTCTGAGGCCCTTTTAAAAGAATATGTTTACTATTTCAAGTGTTTAGAATGATCAAATATATTATGCAGTAAAGTTTGAGGGGTTCATGGTGCGTACAGAATACTGATGAAAACATGAGATATGTATCCAGTTTTTGGGGGGCTTGAGTTATGTTATTATTTTGAGTTATATGGGGTTTTTGGGGGCCAGGTTAGCTCAGTGGTTAACTTATTCGCCTCTGGGCTGGTAGTCCGGGGTTCGATCCCCATCTGACCCTGGAATTATTCACGCGGGAGGTGAATAAATCTGAGTACGAACGTCCCTTAGAGAGGAAGTTAAGCTGTCGATCCCGAGTCTGTACGATGTCAGGTACTCGTTAAAGATCCCAACTCGAAATGCAATTGAGTTAATCAAATTTTAGGACTCCTAATGCAGAATCTGTAGAATCACTAATCAAACAAAAAGCCGGTAAACGGCTGACGTCATCACCCGCTAGAGAATCGGTTTAAACAATAAAAAAAAATAATAAAAAAATAGTCGGTTTTTAATGCAAGAAAAGTGACGAAAACAAAATTTCACATGGGTCACTTCTGTGACTCAATCACACTGTCATGTATGAAGCGACGGTTACTTGCCGTTGCGCCTACAATGCGCTTCGTCTCTCTCTCTCTCTTTTCTCCTGAAGATGGATTACCCAAAAATCTGTCTCTAAAAATCTGTTTCCTTAGTTTCATTGATGGAATTTTTACGCAAAAAGTAATGCTTAATCAGCACACGAAATTCACTTTTTTCCATTTTCGTAAAAATACACGAGGTTGTCTGCTTTGAATGACTATCAAACACCGACTGCACGTGGTAGCTGGCTCATAATTAGATAGTTGTCCACTAATAGATTACAGATGACGGCAGCACATTTGGAGTAACTGCGTGGGAAATTCAAAAAGTCACTGACAAAAATCTGCTCTCGTAAATATATATATATATATATTCACTTAATAAATGGAAAGACGATCCAAACTGGACACAATAACAGTTCAAAATTGAGAATAGGTAGCATACAAAGTAAAGAAACACCACACTTACAAACTCAATTTTTCGGTCAATCCATCTTCAGGAGAAAAGAGAAAGGGAGATCAAGCACGTTGTAGCACGCTTTTGAAGTCAAATTCAAAAATTTCAATTTTTAAGTGTTTTCTTTACTTTGTATGCTACCTATCCTCAATTTTGAACGGTCAAATATATATATATATAGTTTTTTTATATAGTGTTTTTTTATATTTCATTCCAATTGACCTACAAGGACTTGAAAAATCGAAAAATGTGAGATTTTCCGCGTATCGTTTTATTGACCCCTTCATATATTTAAATAACACTGATTTCACAATGTATTTACGAAACCAAATAACTTTATCTAATCGAATTTTTTTTTCTAATTATTAATTTGAAATCTATTTAAGAGTTTTTAATATTTGGAGGTAAATATTTCAACGATAAAGCTAATTAAATTCATTAATAATATTAGCGTAATGTAATTTTATATCAATTGAAGTTTTAAGATAAATATAAAGGATATATTTACAAGTTGATAGGAATCGTGAAAAACTTTTATTGAAATGACAGTAGATACGGTACTTCTGAGAGAAAGGAAGGTTATAAAATTTTTGAGGGGTTAATGAGGATATGAAAAATCTTTAAGTTTTTATTTAGACAAAGAAATAAGCGATTGTTTTGTAGCGTATAAAGGAATTGTTATATTGCGCCGTTTTAAAATGTAAATGAAATCCAATTTTTTGATTTAAACAAAAAATAAATATTCTTCATTATTAAATTTACATATAAAAATAAAATGAATGAAAAAAAATGCAGCAGCCAAGTAGATTTGGTTAAGTTAAAGGCACCGCCTGTTTTTATTTAAAATTCATTTTTGGTTATAAGAATTGGGTGATTTACCTGTGAGCTAACTAGAATTAGCATTGGTTAGTGGGAAGGCGAGCGGTGTTTGGTCTGGCCGGAGGGCCTGAGGCGATGACGTGGTCAGCTCCGCGGTGGTCCTAGGCCATTCGCTGCCCCAGAGGACCTTGAGTTGAGGGCCCTCCAGCTGGACGCACCTCCGTGACCGATTCCACACAGACACTGCTTCCGCTATTATGCTACTTTTCTCTACGGCCCCCCCCCCCCCATTTTCTGTTGTGTTTTCTCTTTTCCAGGCCTGACACAATCCTAGAAAGGAAAAACATTCTTAGAATGATAAGAAAATCCGTTGACCATATTATTATTTGTTGTTGTATTCCTCGAAGGTAGTTCAATATACTCACACTTTTAGAACAAAATATTCTGCAGTAACATACCGTATAAAGAAAAAAAAAGCTGAAAATCATAGACACTATATTCAATTGTCCAACAGTCGGTCGAGAGAAGGGAGTGAGAGAAAACAGAATGATTCTTCCAGACTTCTCCTGATAATAAACAACTCTCGAAATATAAACTGCAGTAAGTGTCTCCCTTTTATGTTTAAGATATTAAGTTCCAATCTTTTTTAAGCAGCTGACAGATGGTACTCCAGATTAGTGAAACTACCTGATGACGGCGCCTGTCGAAAATGTACTGAGTCTTGTATGCTTATCTTTGTGTTTTTCTCTTTTTTCTATTGAGTTACTAGTCCAGTTAAACCTATTAGTTACCTTTATATATATATATACTTTTTTGATGAAAATACGATCCGAAACAGACAAATACAGTTCAATGTTGTTGGTCTCCAACCGTCTCTGTACCAGTGCGCTTGGTTTCTCTTTCTTATCTCTCCTGAAGACGGTTCAACCGAAAATTAGAGACTGTAAGTGTGTGTTTTTAATTTCTCTACGTTTCTTTATGTACATTGAACTATATATATATATCTGAAGAACTGACCGAGTTTCGATAAACTTGTTTTATATATTATATGATATATATATATATATATATATATATGTATATAGGTGTGTTCTCTAATCGGAGTTTGGTCAATTTTCCAGGATAAAAAATCAAACTCTCGTTGCCAACGTTTCGGTTTTATTTAAAAACGGTAACATACATATCAAACGGTCGATATATTATTGAATCTGTTATATATACATTTGGGTTTATATAAGAAGAAATATGGGTTTTTATGAGGATATAAGAAGAGTATATGGAGAAGATGCCTATGAAAAAGGTTTTAAATAAAACCGAAACGTTGGCAACGAGAGTTTGATTTTTTATCCTGGAAAATTGACCGAACCCCGATTAGAGAACACACCTATTCTATCAAACGGTCGATATATTATTGAATCTGTTATATATATATATATATATATATATATAAAGATTTCACATAAACACGTGAAATAACAATCAATGATCAAACCACAATAAGAAAATGAAAAAAAAGACTAAGATCTTTCAACCGTAACAAGCGGTCTTCATCAGAGCATAGTTAAGTCACCTCCCACGTGAATAAATTGATGGCCAGAGTGGGTATCGAACTGCGGACCTACCAGTTCTGAAGCGAGCACCTTAACACAGAGCTAACCTGACCGCCGTTTCCTTGTATAGTACTAAAGTTATTTTTTCTTGCTAATAGATAGTATTTTATGTTTACTTAATCATAATCTAAATCGATTTTAAGGGTTCCAATGATTTTCATGTTTTCACATTTTCTCATTGATTCACACTATGCAATGGTAACAATTATGATAACATAATTGTTATCATATCAACAACATATATGATACAATTATATGGATTATCGTCCATAGAAATGATATTTACGATACTCAGTTCTATTTTGTTTAATCAGAAAATCAGCACCTCGGCTTATTTGTCTTAAATATTACTAAACTAGTATACCCGAGCCTCCGTTATCAGTTAACTCGGAGATAACCAGCTGCCCGACGAACTACGTTCTGCCCAACTGTCAAGTAATGTTATGTTACTTTTAACCAAACCTAATTTGGTATTTAATTGTAAACATAACAACTAACTCCACAAACACTATCCTGCCTTACCTATAAATATTCAATAACAATAGGAATAAAAACTAAAATAAAAAATCTGCAGTGGCCTACACTCAATTTCACTATAAGTAAACATAATATCAAACTCCTTAACGACCAACTAATGTTTTGTTTGATTAAAAAACACTGTTCAACAACCTTTAATCAACACTATGGAATGCATCATATATGTTCGATTAGGGTTAGTTTTTTACATTTAACAAGTTTATTCTTCTAACATATCATCTGAACTCAATAAAATATTTGAATTTGTTAATAATAAAGCTCTAAATAACAATTCTATTTCACTTAAATAATTTCTAAACCAATGTAAACAATGTAAATAAATGCAAACAAATGTGACCAGTTGGGCAGGTGATTCATTATTTCAAGACAATTTTTAGGTTTTTTTTAGTCAAAATTGCTGCTAATTATAGGTTTAATTTCTTTTTTACAAAATTTCATTATTCTATAATTTTTGATTTAGCGTAAAAAAAAATTTTCTGAATTTGTAAAAAGGCATTATAACGCCTCTTCTTATTAAATGCAATTTTCAAAAAAAAATATGACTGACCTCTTCCTAACATTATGTGCTATATTGAGGTGTAAAAAGTAAAGCTTTGCAGATTCATGCATGTTGTTAATATCACTGAGGTTAGCATGATTAATATTAGATATGATTGCTAAAAAGTAATTTTATGTAAATTAGCTGCACAGTGATCTTTTTCCAATGCTAATTAGCAACTTTTGCTATCTTAAATGAATTCATTAGCACAATGTTTCTCATAGAATCATCTTTTTTAGTCATATCCATTCATGATAATGAATAATTAAATTCATTTCTTGACTACACAATGCTAACAAACCCTCAACCTTTAAAGCCAATACAGTAGAAGTAAAACTAAAGAAATCTGAACTATACTGTTCATTTAGAAATTTAATTATAATATTTTGCAATTAAAAGAAACGGTCCAGCGGACTTTTTTAAAATAAAATAAATTCAAAACGAAGGAAACACACAGAAAGACACAGACATAACTCACATCGATATTTCGACCATCGTCGTCATCAGGAGGTGCGAAGAGCGAAGAGTCCCGCAGGAAGACAGGGCGGTACTGTTATTATATTTTACATATTGGAAGACAGATCCACTCATTATAATATTTTGAGTGGACCACACATAACTTTAGTATCAGTAAACGTATTACCGAACTCAGTTCAATCAAATTATTAATTATTTTTTTAATATTATTATTTCATATCAGTTAAAACAGGAATTAAAAAAAAAATAATACATCTCTAAGGAACCACTAAGTGACCACTTGTCGCTTCACAAGTGCGCTTGGTGTCCCTTTCTCAACTCTCCTGATGACGGTTCAACCAAAAATTAGAGACAGTAAGTGTGTTTGTTCCTTAGTTCTGTGTTTGTGATTCATCGTGAAACATATATATATATAAACGAAAGTAGCATGTATTCCACTTTAGCAATCATGGACCGACTGCATAACGATTCACCAACCTATACTGAACTGTGTCAAATGGCAGAAGTTCCCCAAACGGGCGTTGGATAAACAAAAGAAAAGAAAAATGTTTTCCACTGATGGTACCAACGAAGACAGGCTTTTTAGTTCCATCACGAGCTCTGCGTCCCTAGTGGGGCCATGCAGTTATATACGCATGATGCATTGGCTTATACACACACACACACACACACACATATATATATATATAATATATATATATATATATATATACCTATGATCAAACCATAATATGAAAATGAGAAAACAAGACTAAGATCTTTCAACCGTAACAAACGGTCTTCGTCAGACTCAAAAACCTAACTGGGTCAAAAACCCAAAAATCTAGTTGGTTTTTGACTCTGACGAAGACCGCTTGTTACGGTTGAAAGATCTTAGTCTTGATTTCCCATTTTATATTGTGGTTTGATTATTGATTGTTATTTCATGTCTTTGAGTGAAATCTTTATATATATATATACATACACGAGTTCAAAATTAAAGAAGAGTAACACACAGAGTAAGGAAACACACTTACAGACTCAAATTTTCGGGTAATCCGTCTTCAGGAGAAAAGAGAAAGGGAGACCAAGCACGTTGTAGACGCAATGACAAGTTACCCGTTACTTCAGACATCGAAAATTTGAGTCTGCAAGTGTGTTTCCTTAGTCTGCGTGCTACTCTTCTTGAATTTTGAACTCGTATTGTGTCCAGTTTGGATCGTGTTTCTTTTTATTAAGTGATATATATATTTATATATATATATATATATATATAAATTAATAATCAGCAATAACTCTTGATATAATATATGAATTAAATACCACAATAAACAAATATATATTAATTAAAATACTCTAAGGCCTTTCGTTACAACATCATCAGACAGCTAAATGAAACAAACAAAAAATTTGTTTGTTGAATGAAACAACAAAGAAATCATATTTTTTGTTTGTTTCATTTAGTTCTCTGATGATGTTGTAACGAAAGGCCTTAAAGCATTTTAATTAATATATATTTGTTTATTGTGGTATTTAATTTATTAATATATATTATATATATATATATATTATATATATATATATATATATATATATATGTCGTTATCAGCCTTTGGAGCGATTCACTTCTTTTCCTGAAGACGAGGACATCGAAATATAGTAGTGAGTTCAGTGGTTTCTTTTCTATGTGTTCTTTTTTAAATTCTAGTTTACGAGTATAATATATATATATATACATATATCCACAAGTTCTCTGAACCAGGGGGGCAAAGAAGTCCATTGGCCTTACCTGTAGTTGAGCAGGTTCAGTAAGACCTTTGGTCCGGAGTTTCCTTCGAAACTCTTAAAATAAGTCGGTACCAGAGGTGGGGGGAGCCCATGGAGGGGTTCTCTCTCCATCCTGCCTCTGAGGTCAGACTCGTAGTGGCTGTTGGTTCTCACCCAAGTCGGGTAGACCATTGTGGTTGATGTGTGAGAAGCAGTTACTTTTCGGGAGGTTGCCTGCTTAGTATACCGAGGAGCTAGAGACCCCAAACCCCTACCAGTGGGAATGGGCCATGAACTCATCTGAATGGACTGTTCAACTGCTACTTGCTTTATAGACGCTTCCCGGGACTATATTATGACTTTTGACGGGATCTCAGAGTTGGATTGATTAGATACCACCTCTCTCTTGAACCGTTTTATATTACGAATATAGAGACCTTAAAGTCTCCCTAACACTTATTGACACGGACCAGGTGGCGTTTAGCCAACGAGAGATTTGAAATCTCTTTATGAGTCGTCCTCTATGTCACTAAAGGCTCCCCGTAATGACGGCCTGATGCGTCAGATTAACTATCAATTAATCCCGGGTAACGGCTATTGCCCTCTTCGGGTGACCGAATTGATAACACGGACCAGGTGGTATTTAGTCAACAGAGAATTTGCAATCTCTATATGAGTCGTTCACTATGGTACTATAGACTCCCCATAATGAGACCCTTACGGGTCAAAAGGACTATATTGAAAGCCCTGATCCCGGGATGAACGGGCATTGCCCTCTTCGGGTGACCGAATTGATAACACGGACCAGGTGGTATTTAGTCAACAGAGAATTTGCAATCTCTATATGAGTCGTTCATTATGGTACTATAGACTCCCCATAATGAGACCCTTACGGGTCAAAAGGACTATTATTGAAAGCCCTGATCCCGGGATAACGGGCATTGCCCTCTTCGGGTGACCGAATTGATAACACGGACCAGGTGGTATTTAGTCAACAGAGAATTTGCAATCTCTATATGAGTCGTTCACTATGGTACTATAGACTCCCCATAATGAGACCCTTACGGGTCAAAAGGACTATTATTGAAAGCCCTGATCCCGGGATAACGGTCATTGCCCTCTTCGGGTGACCGAATTGATAACATGGACCAGGTGGCATTTAGTCAACAGAGAATTTGCAATCTCTATATGAGTCGTTCACTATGGTACTATAGACTCCCCATAATGAGACCCTTACGGGTCAAAAGGGCTATTATGAAAGCCCTGATCCCGGATAACGCCACGGCCCTCTACGGGCGACCAAATTGATAACACGGACCAGGTGGCATTAGTCAACAGAGAATTTGCAATCTCTATATGAGTCGTTCACTATGGTACTAATAGATCCCCATAATGGACCCTTACGGGTCAAAAGGGCTATTATTGAAAGCCCTGATCCCGGGATAACGGCCACTGCCCTCTACGGGCGACCAAATTGATAACACGGACCAGGTGGCATTTAGTCAACAGAGAATTTGCAATCTCTATATGAGTCGTTCACTATGGTACTATAGACTCCCCATAATGAGACCCTTACGGGTCAAAAGGGCTATTATTGAAAGCCCTGATCCCGGGATAACGGCCATTGCCCTCTACGGGCGACCAAATTGATAACACGGACCAGGTGGCATTTAGTCAACAGAGAATTTGCAATCTCTATATGAGTCGTTTCACTATGGTACTATAGACTCCCCATAATGGAGTCCCTTACGGGTCAAAAGGGCTATTATTGAAAGCCATGATCCCGGGTTAACGGGCATTGCCCTCTTCGGGTGACCGAATTGATAAGAACCCTATGGTAATCCTTAAACTGTAAGGAATATGTTCGAAGCCTGACCAGTAGTGACTGAATTGAACTTTTTATTGCACATAAAAACAATGGAGCACCGATAATTATTTGCAGCCCATTGACTATTCTATCCGATGCAAACCCTTAATTGCTTCTTTTTAATTTTTCTCTAATTATGCTTAATTATTACTTTTGTGCTATGTCAAGATAATATATTAATCACTAGCAAACGTACCCGTCTTTGACGGAATCAAAAATTCTATTATACTTGGTATTCCAAAATATCAATTATAGTATTATACTAATACTACAATTAGAAGTTATAGAATAGTAGAAAATACCATTATTAGTACAGTGCTAAAAAAAAGCCTCTGTATACAAAGATTAGATTTTAAGTTAGACATACACAAATCTACAATCAATGTTTCAGCTTTATATGTTTATGGTAGCAATATTTTGTGGGACAAACCGACAGAAGAAATTATTCTAAGGGTACATGTGGCTACTTGAAGTATGAAACGTAAAGAAAACTTGAAATGAGTTAGTTCTAATTAACGTGCTCCCAGTCAAAAGCTAGCACGCAAGCCACTGAGTACTCTGGTTCCATACCTTACTTTATTCCAGTGTTTATATTACGCAAATATTAAATTAAAAAAAATATTTTTGTTTGTTTATTTATAATACATTTGCACTACTGTCACGCGAGCAAGCAAGCTACTGGCAACCCTGCTAGATCCCTTTACTTTATTACCATCTTTTATATTATCCACATTTTAAATTCAAAAAAATTTGTTTGTTACATTTATTTATAATACATTTGCACTACTGTCTCGGCGATCACGCAAGCCACTGGCTACTCTGGTCCCATACCTTACATTATTACCCTGTATTTATTAAGCAAAATTTTAAATTAAAAAAAAGTTGACAGTTATATATAATACAAGCAAACGTACCCGTCTTTGACGGAATCAGAAGTTCCTGTTTTGGTTTATTGCCGTGTGCCTATTGCCTTTCGGCTATACCACGGAGGAATCAGAAGTTCCATCATTTTTGGTATTTCAAAATGTCATTAGAAATTATAGAATAGTAGAAAATACCTTATTACTACAGTGTTAAACAAATGCCTCCAGCTTTACACTACATTAGCTGTCTGTCCTTCAGGTTCATGGTAGAAGAAAGAGTTGAAACCTCTGACCGTTGAGCATGTAAAAACATTTGACCATGTGAGAAAAACTTGGTTTTGCTACCTTGTATTCCTGCTTAGATGAAGTCTCCCTTTGCGACTTAGTTAACGTCATTGCGAAATAGACTCTGACCGGACTTTGCAATCATTTCAACGTAAACAGACAGTGGCTCGGAATCAATGGTATGTGAAGTATACACACAGACTCCCCAATACCACATCCAGTCATTATGTCCGCCTCTATGGCATATCTGTGTAGAGCACGAACTCAGAGTCGTGTCCCGTTGCACAGTTTTGGGGCACTCATGTTTCGTAACATGAAATTTGTTACTGCTACTAAATTGTAGCATGATTGGTGCTCTACTTTAAGTTTTTACTCATGGCAGGCAGTCCAGGAGAAATAAATTCAGAGTCAAGAAATTCAATTAGATAATGAACTGCTTCTTCGTCACTAATCCAATCTCTTTACTGACTTGTAAGTTCTTTCCTCGGCTTCTATAGCGTAAGAACTTGTTTGTTGATTTTTTCCTCCCTGTTCATATTAAGAGTTGAGAATTGCTCGTTTACAAAACATTTATTCTCAAAGATAGTCATTCTTAACTCTGTGAAACAACATTTCAATGATGTCAAATACGCAATATATTCATATGCTCAATTGAAATTAAAATCAACTAACAATACCTACTTGCCACACCTGTGTATTTTCAAAACAACTTGTCTGTAAGTTAGGAAAATACAGCTAAAAGCCCCATAACTTCGCTTCTGTACTGAATTAATAATCTATTTAGAGCCCTATTTTAAGTTAGGCACACACAAATCCAGGTCAATGTTTCAGCTCGCTATGTCTTATGGTGGCTGAGTTTACTTGTGACAAACATTTTTGCGTTAAAACGTCCATAACTTCACTTCTACGTTGAATTTCCAATCAATTCATAGCCTATTTTTAAGTTAGACCTACACAAATCTACTGAAAAGTTTCAGCTTTATATGTCTTATGGTAGCTGAGTTTACCTGTGACAAAGTTTTGGGAAAACCGACAAAAACCGACAAAACGACAAACCGACAAACCGACAAACCGACAAACCGACAGAAATTTTTCTAAGGGTGGATTCGGTTTCTCCAATGTATGAAACGTAAAGAAAACTTGAAATGAGTCAGTTCTAAGCAATGTACAGACAAAATCATTATTTTATTTATAAAGATTATTTATTCTGAAGTAAAATGGATAAACCAACAAAAGTCTCCACACAAATGACCACACAATTACGGATTGCACAACTAATGATTCATTATTTATTACATAATTTATTTTAATGTGGTTATGTTGTAGACATATTATAAAATTCTATAATTGAAATACAATAAAAAACAAACAAACTTTTTACATTTAAAAATAACTCTTTAAAAGATCAGCAGGTTCTTTTAAAAAATTATTTTTTTTTATTTTTAAAATATGTTTATTATTTGTTAGAGAAATTTTAATAATTCACTGCAGTGCATATTATTGTATTGTTTAAAATTAAAATGTTTTTTTAATTTGAAAAAAATTATTTTCAGAATTCAAGTAGTTTAAAAAAATTTAAAATTTAAAAATTGTTTTTGAAATATTAATTTTGACAGGCCTGCTGCAGTACTGTTACAAGTGTTAGAAACATTGATTCTAATCTTGAGTTGATGAATTCTCACTTGTCTCTAGTCCTGAATCAGTTTGTCTAGAAAGGAAATTCCTATCAGGAAATACATAAATCACGTGGGAGTTTTTAAAAACAACTGATAATGAATTGGCGTATAATAAGGCGATTAATCATCTCTATCCAAAAACTGATAGCTGATTATATTGATTCCAAGTTATCAGTGGGAAGAGATTTATGGCCCAATTGCCTTTAAATATAAAGAAAATAAAAAAAATCTAAAAAAAAAATTAATAAAGATAGAAGTTCATTGTTAATAAGAACCAGTTATGGATTGTAATCCTTGACTTACTTTGCCGGAGGAGGAGGCTTCCTTGTTTAGAAGATGTACTGAACAATATTACAGTGACTGGACAACAATCTACAGCAGATATCTCCTGGTAAATGCAGTAATGTTTCATGTCAGGGCTTTGGTAATCTAAAGGAAAACACGGTGTCTCCGGCTGGATGATATTATGTCACATGCCAAAATGTTAGTAAGCTGAAGTGTATGATGTGTCCTGGTATATGAACATGCAAATAGTTTGGATAAACGGTATGTAATATCTCCTACTAGATGAACTAGTATTTGTGTCAATGACAATGTTTTGGAAATCTAAAGGAGTGGTGATATTTGTAGGTAGATGAACTAATGTTGCATATCAACATTTTGGTAATCTCAGAGAATATATGCTGTCTCTAGTGAATGCAATAAGTTGCATATCAACATTTTGGTAATCTCAAAGAATATATGCTGTTTCCTAGTGAATTCAATTATGTTGCATATCAACATTTTGGTAATCTCAGAGAATATATGCTGTCTCCTAGTAAATGCAATAATGTGGTGAATGCAATAAGGTGGCTAGCTCAGTGGTTACGTGCTCGCCTCTGAACTGACAGGACGGGGTTCAATCCTCACCTGGCCCTCGATTTATTCACGGGGAGGTGAATAATCTGACCACGTCATCCCTCGGATAAGAACGTTAAACCGTCGGTCCCGAGCCTGTACGATGTCAGGTACTCGAAAATATTCCTATTCTAAATACATTTGAGTTAGGCAAAATTAAGGACCCTATCACTGTAGAATCAATCTTCATTGTGTGGTATCACAAAGGGCCAATGTTTGGCCTACGTGTGTTCCCTTGTGAAACTGCCACTGTAACCTAACCTAAACTAAGGCTTATAATTCAATCTGAAAGCTTGTAAGAGCAATACAAGCCATATCTAGAAATAGAACTTCACTGTGGAGAATAAGGTGAGATATCTGTTTTCCAAATTACATTCTCCAAAGGGGATAACAATACATTTTCTGTTTTCAAAATAATTTTTTTATTGCTAAACGGCTCATTAAAAAAAACATGCAATTTTTCTCAAAAAAAAGGAAAGAAAATTAACGTTTATATAAAAATTTTTGAAATTTCAATCACACCCAATCGAATAAAGCTAAAAAACTGAATATTGTCCTGGACTAATGGTTTTCTTGCTCACATTTGTTTTCATTGATTTACATTGTTTAAATTGACTTAGAAATTAATTGATTGAATTCTCTGAAATAAATTGATGTATAAAGAATTTTAATGAAAAATGTTCAAATAATTTAGTAACTTAATATGATCTTAATAGAATTAATTACTGCATGTAAAAAATCAGTGCCAATGATCGATCATACATTTTTGATTCTTTCCATGATATTATGGATTTGACTATCAAAATGCTCTAATCAGTCTTATTTTGCACAGTTCAACAAAATATAATATGAAATTTAGATTCATTATTAAATTTTGGAATATGAATATAGTATTATGGAATAAGTTCTGGTTTTATGGTATCGATGGGAGAAGTGTGTGTTCTCAGAAGCGGAGAATTTACTATCTCATAAGCGATGCAATATTCTTGATTTTAAGAGTATTTTAAATTATAATGAAATAATTACATTTATCGGTAAATAAATAGTGTTTGGTGTTTCGTAGGTGTTATTGATTTAAGTAAGGCACCTTAAATAAATTTTTAAAGTTTATTTAATTTAAAGTTTAGTAATATCACGTTCTTTGCCATCTTCAGGAAAGTAGAAGTAGAAAAGGAAGAAAAAACACAGCTGTGGAGACGTAAAAGCGTCCACCGACCGATCGAAGTTTTAAATATATTGAATGTATCAAAAGTATTGAAAGTTATATTGTTCGTAGTTCAATCCTGTTTAACAATGAATGACTTGAGTGAAAAGTAATTTAGAACTTAATTTATTAGTAGTTGGTGAGACTGGTTGGTAGTTGGTTACACTGATTGCGTATTTTTTACATTAATTTACATAGTTTACATTGATAGGAAATTTTCTGAGTGAATCCACTGAAATAAATTTGATTTTAAGATGTTTAATGAAAATTTTTTTTTAAAAATTTAATAATTAATACATGCAAAAGAATAAAATTCTCATATGTAAAAAATTAACGCCAATCAAACATATAATTTCTGATCCTTTCCATGGTATGATGGATTTGCCTCACAAAATGCTCTAATCAATTTATATGTCGCACCCTTGAACAAAAACTTAATATAATGTAAAATTTTTTTTTTATGAATCATACTAACTTTGGGTAATATTTAAGTGTGAGGAATGGACTCTTTCCTATTATATTGACAATATCTAGTTTTTTTTACTATTCTTGTCTAAAAGTTGATGTCTATTTTTTTCAAAAATTCAAGCTTTCAGGTATAAAAGTATTAAATTTTACTGAAAAGCCGGCTTGTATTTGATGTGAGTATTCAAATTGGCTAATTTACAGTTCTCAGTTTACAGTTATGGCAAACTTATAACAGAGTATAGCACGCAGGAAAAGAATCGCTTAAAGTAAATTGAATCTTTGACAAAGGGAAAGTATAGTGATTTATTTAAAAAAACAGTAGCCTGCCGTAAAATTCCCAGTATAATAATTTTATAAAAGACCAAAAATTAAAACATAGTTCAAAATTAAAAAATAATATATGAAATTATCCTACATCTTAAATTAAAACTTATCTTAAAAAGTCTTTTTTTTTCTTACATGTTTCTAACATTTTTCAGATAAAATAGAAATATTTTCAAGTTTTAAATGGAAAACTTTCTCTTATGTTTTCAATATAGAAGTAGGTCAGGTAAACTATGTACGAGATCCACTGGCTATTGGAACAAAAGCCATGTTCTCGTATAAGAGATTATTTCGTAACAGGAAATCTAAACTTTCGCTTTTCAAAAATGTTATTACTGCTGTAGTTATACTAATAATATATACATCAATGGTGTGATATACAAAAATAAACATATATATATATATATATATATATATATAAATATTGATAAAAATATCGACCCTGGAATAGAAATAAAACTATAGTTTATCGGGAAACTGTCAGTTCTTCAGGTTCAAATTAAACTCTCATTGCCAACGTTTCGGTTTTTATTTAAAACTTTTTTCATAGGCAGAAGTATAAATTTTGAAACAGAAAAACTAAGTATTACATTACAAATTATTTTACAAAGAAAAATAGTATGTGGATTTTAACAACAAATGTAGTCTGAATGAATACATGACACTTTTACATTACAATTTATTTTACTAAAGTAAAATAATTTGTAATGTAATACTTAGTTTTTCTGTTTCAACATTTATACTTCTGCCTATGAAAAAGGTTTTAAATAAAGAGCGAAACGTTGGCAATGAGAGTTTAATTTGAACCTGAAGAACTGACCGAGTCCCGATAAACTATAGTTATATATATATATATATATATATATATATATATATAACAATTACAATAAGCAGTGACACATAAACTGAAACACAACAAAAACTCACTTTTCAATATTTCGACCGCCATTACGGTCGAAATATTGAAAAGTGAGTCTTTGTTGTGTTTCAGTTTATGTGTCACTGCTTATTTTAATTGTTATCTGTCCTGCCGGACCGTTTTTCGTTTATCATGGTATATATATATAAAGGTTTCACATAAACACGTGAAATAACAATCAATGATAAAACCACAATAAGAAATGCGAAAACAAGACTAAGATCTTAGTTTTGTTTTCCCATTTCTTATTGTGGTTTTATCATTGAATATATATATTTTATATATATTATATATATATATTAATTGATAAGTGAGTCAATCACTATATGTACTCCCTACAGGATTTAAAGACTATTAAACATCTCCCATTTAGACATATACCTAAAAAGGACATTATATGTTATATATCCAAGAAGGTTGATATTAAGTTTTCTTATAGTAAAGTTGAGTGTAGGCCACTCCAGATTTTTTTATTTACTATAGCAGGAGGAGTAGGTTTCTGTCATTAGCTTCCTTACAGACCAGTATGATTCATGCTGCATGATTCGGCAATCTTTTGTAATCGGCAATGACTGGACATATTCTGAGGAGGTATCTGTACATTTTCTCTCTTTTATCATAAAGTTGGCAGTGGAGATCTATCATCACTCCTATGTGTTGGATATTTTCCCCAAACATGATCACTGTTATATCAAGTTTTAAAATTGATATAGAAAAAGATGTTTAACAGTCTGTTAAACAAACAATCTGTAAGTTAATTATTATTACTTTTCAAAGTTTAGAATACAAGGAAAAATATTATTTTATGGCTTCATAAATGACAGTCATGGCATCTGATTTCCTTTTATTTAACTCTCGTTATTAGTATAAGGTGTGGAAAAACAAGACTAAGATCTTTCAACCGTAACAAGCGGTCTTCATCAGAGTCAAAAACCCAACTGATGGTTGGGTTTTTAGTCAGTTGGGTTTTTGACTTTGACAAAGACCGCTTGTTACTGTTGAAAGATCTTAGTCTTGTTTTCCCATTTCTTATTGTGGTTTGATCATTGATTGTTATTTCACGTGTTTATGTGAAATCTTTTTAGCATAAGGTATAAAGGGTTGGTTAAAAACGGACTTTAGAAGAATGTTAGTTTTATACCACTGCTAGAAGATACTGCCTTTAGCATTCACTTTAGTCGTATAATCGTAGCTAGCTTTTCCCTCTACCAAAACTTTAGGTATGACCAGCGACATAGCAACTATTTTTGCTGCCCGAGGCAGTCGTAAAATCCCCCCCCCCCCACCCAGCTGGCCTTTGATAATCCGTTAACCATCAAAATTTCAGAAAGTCCACAAAATATTAATTTTACTCAAATTACAAACAATGATCCAATTTTAGAATGCTGTCATTAGTCCCAGACTTTCATCTTATTACAGTACTCGTATAGATATATAGTCGTCATCAAAGAAAAACAAAGATTTTTCGAAATAAAAACGTAGAATTCAAATCATAAAAAAAAATTGTTAAATTAGATTTACTGTTGACGCAAACAAATATAATAAAGTTCCAATCACTTTAAACAAATAGTTTTTTTGTAAAATTTAAAAATA